>MK814806.1:75419-196797 GCA_028386065.3 Turnera subulata | reverse complement strand
AAAAACAAACACAGCATCATGCGCAACATATCAAAGGTTATCCATCCTCACCTTAGCCGATTTCCCTACTCCTGGAAGTCCTCAAATTGTCCCGGCTCCGGTTCCTCGGGATACTGTTCGTTATCAGCTCCTAAATAGCAAACAATAGCATATACTCACATAAGATGCACATAAATGCGAATGATGCAGTACTGTAAAAATAAATTCTAAACTGGTTCGTCTACGTCCCGGTGAGTTCCCGTTATCATCGTCATTCACCATTTATTTTCCTTTCCAGAAATGTGATTACTATAACATATTTTTCTGAAATTTACGTACGCTTATACTCCCAAAATACTTTACGGTACATGTATCCCTTCCTAGAATAAGTATAATAATTTCCTTTCTCTTCTTCTCTCTTTTCTTTTAATTTCCCTAGTCTCCTTGAAAATATGTCATGATAATCACTTACTTCTTTTCACCAATATATTATTATTTTATTTTATTTGTTTTTTTTTTTATTTGAATTTCCTAGAAATTACGTTTTCCTTATACCCTTCCCAATTATTTCTCAAAGTAGTTATTATACACCATTTACATATACTTTCCTAAAATTATTTCTCCAGAATATTTTTTTCTCCCAAATTATGCCTCAAAATATTATTTCCACAAATTACTTCTATTTTCCTAAAGTTATTATTTTTCCATAATTATTTTTCTTTTTCTTTCAGGTTTATTCCTCTCTCTTTTTTTTAATTTCGGACTGGGCCAAGGTCCAAGTCCAAAGCCTAAAGCCTACACCCAACCATCCTAGCCCATCTCACCCTAAGCCCATAACTAAAACCCAAAGCCCAAGTCCTAACCCACTAACTAACAGCCCAGCCACTTAACTCACGGCCCAATCCTATTCTAACTAGCCCAAACCCAAGCCAAGCCCACACACACAACCCTCAAATACCAACCCACGACCCATACCCATCCACACCGGGTCGCCCGCGACCCGTGAACACTTCATACGGGTTGTCTTCTTTACCCGTTTCAAAAACGGGTACTCACCTTGGATCTGCCGACGGTGGCTCGGCGAAGACACAGGGCGGCGGGTGGCGTGCAGGCGAGCTGGGGACGACTCGAAGAGGAAGGCGGCAAGACCTGGGGCGGCGTCGGGTTACGGCGAAGAGAGGAGGAGAAGTGGCCGTCGGGGTTCCTGCTGTCGGCGGCGCAAACGGTTGGACTGACGGCGCGACGACACGACGGCAAGAGGCACCGCGAGGTCGAGGTGACGGCAGGCGACACGACTCGAGGCTGCAGGGCGGTGGCGCGTCAAGGAGGTGGATTCGCCGGTGCTTTACTTGGGAGTGGAGGCGGCGGCGTGTTCTGCTGTGACGGTTGCAGTTGTCCGTCGGCAGGAACGAACTGGTGCTGGCGGCAGTGAGCGAGGCGGCAGCGAGTGGTTGTGCTGGGTGGTGTCCGTGTGTGTGGTGTCGGTGGTGGAGGAGAAGAGGACGGTGGTGATGGTGGCGGGTGAGGCGTGTGGCCGGTGGTGTGTCTTTATGTTTATACCTCTTTTTTTTACATTTATATATAACTAGTATTACTATAGTGGGTGTGATAATGCACACTCCCAACTTAATAAGAGAAATAATTGTTCCAGCAAAAAGTCTATTGTGCCCCTCCAATTTCCTTTGGTTTCCTAACGAACTCAAGGGTATAATCGTCATTTTTCTAACTCAGAAATTCCAACTCGTCACGGAAATTCCGCGAAAATATCCGGGATATGGAGTGAAACTCGGAATCGGAATTCGTTACTCGGTTTACCATGGAATAATTACCAAAGTTTATTTCCATATGCTAAATTATTACACAGGATCCTTTTACAGTCCCGGTAAAACATAAATTTTACCCGGGCTGTTACATATATCGTACTATTTAATTAATTAGATAATAATGTATATTTTTTAAAAATAGATAATAATGTATGTACGTTACATGAGATGGTCCTGAAAAAACGTTAAATTAGTGGGCGTGTTAGTGATGGACCATTAATAAAATTCATATGTCGATCATATAGGATAAAATAAATTTTTCTATCATTGTTTTTTTTTATATATAAACATTGACTACACTAAGTTACGATGAGTTGTTAAGAATAATTTTTAAATGACTATTAAACCACTAATTTAATAAAAAAATAAGGGTATTTTAGTATTTTAATTTCGCAGGTTTTGGTGACTTCGTGCTTGATATAAAGAAGAAGGAAGCAAAAACATTAGAATAAGTTTTAATTGGTTAAAATATATATCGTACTATTTAATTAATTAGATAATAATGTATATTTTTTAAAAATAGATAATAATGTATGTACATTACATGAGATGGTCCTGAAAAAACGTTAAATTAGTGGGCGTGTTAGTGATGGACCGTTAATAAAATTCATATGTCGATCATATAGGATAAAATAAATATTTCTATCATTGTTTTTTTTTTTATATAAACATTGACTACACTAAGTTACGATGAGTTGTTAAGAGTAATTTTTAAATGACTATTAAACCAATAATTTAATAAAAAAATAAGGATATTTTAGTATTTTAATTTCGCAGGTTTTGATGACTTCGTGTTTTTATATATAGTATAGATTATTATTATAAACCGTGAGTTCTTCGACAGTTCTTCGTTTTATAATTATTATTTTTCAGCATTATTTTTTTTAGTCGGTAAACTTTTTTTTTTTTTATAATTTTTGTATTGAATATAAGGGTAACTATACCAATTTTTTGATTTTTCTAGCTCCTGCTATATAATTATAAATATAGAAAAATTACTTGTCATTCATTATTATAGTAGTTTTCGCTGACTCTTCGGCAGTTCTTCGTTTTATGAATATAGAGAAACTACTTGAAAAATATAAACCGTGAGTTCTTATAATTATTATTATTATAAACCGTGAGTTCTTCAGCAGTTCTTCATTTTATGATTATTATTTTTCAGCATTATTTTTTTTAGTCGGTAAACTTTTGTTTTTTTATAATTTTAGTATTGAATTAAAAATATAGAAAAATTACTTGTCATTCATTATTATAGTAGTTTTCGCTGACTCTTCGGCAGTTCTTCGTTTTATAAATATAGAGAAACTACTTGAAAAAATATAAACCGTGAGTTCTTCGGCAGTTCTTCATTTTATGATTATTATTTTTCAGCATTATTTTTTTTAGTCGGTAAACTTTTGTTTTTTTAATAATTTTAGTATTGAATATAAGGATATTTATACTAATTTGTTGATTTTTCTAGCTCCTGCTATATAATTATAAATTTAAAAAAATTACTTGTCATTCATTATTATATGACATGTGTTTTTGTTTTTTATAATTTATAATAATACTAAGTAAGGTTATTTTCGTACTTTCGGTTGTTTCGCTGTCTTCGTGCTTTTATATATAATATAGATAATCATATACTAAAAATTTTTTAACATTCTACAATTTAAAATTTAACGATGTCAAAACGAAAAAGGAAAAAAAAACAATATAGCCTCAAAGAATTCGGAAATTTAAAATGATACTATTCTAAGCCAAATAGAAAAAGAGAAAAGGACAGAAATGCTTAAAAACCCCGTGTGTAACACGATCTAATTCATTTGCGCCACAAACCCGTGTGTAACACGTATAGTTGCACTAGTTATTAATTAGACGAGGCAATTTGTGTTGTTGGTGCAACAAGTGGAAGGAATAAATGAAAAGACCCATCACTAATTACTGGCTGAACATGGACCACTCTGTGCATCAAGTTCAACTAGCACAACAAATACACATCGAAAATACTCTGATCCAACAACAGTGTTATCTTTATTGGCATGTCGGCGGCAAATGTCTTCTACTAAAACAAATAAACTAACAAAGGATTAACAAACAACTGTTCAAAATAACAAATACTCTCTCTGTCCTTTTTTTATTTTCGCTCCTAAAAATATTGTCGTTTTAGAATATTTGAAGAGCATTAAATGATTTTTTTCCTATTTTGCCTTATCCTCATAATATTAGATTTTTTTATTATCTCTATCATCTTTTTTTAGATAAGAACTAATTTAGTCTTAACCTAATGCAAAGTTATCAAATTTATACCTATTAAATGCATTTCTTAATATATGTGTAGATACCAATAAAAAAAAGGGACGGTAGAAAATTTTAAAAAGTTGGCCTCTTATGACTCGTTCCATTATGACCTTCTGGAAACCAAAATTCAAATAGCAATATGAATTTATAGGTCTCTCTCTTATTTGCTTTCGGTATCATAGGCCAGCCACTTTTAAGACACATCAACAGACCTAGACAATACAAATTTAAGTCTCTCTCTCTATCCAACCCATATTTGTAAAATGCCCGGATTCGGATTCGGATTCGGATTCCCTCAAGGTCCGCCCCATTCTGCTGTTCCAAATAACAATTCATGCATTTTTTTTTCACAGCTTTAAATTTAATAAAATAAAATATTTATAAAAAGGATTTTTCTCTCTTGTGTGCCTTAAGGGCACATGATAATGCACTAAATAAGGAAATGAATTCTCCACAATTAATGAATATCATTCCTCTAGTGACTAAAATAACCTTTCATGATTATGTATTGAATTAATTACACAACACAATTATTGTTTATAGAAGGATTATTTTAGTCACCAGGAAAATAATATTCATTAATTATGGAAATTTATTTCCTTATTTAGTGCCTTATCATGTGTTCCAAGGACACAAGATAGGAAAATCCTTATAAAAATTCATAAACTTCATAAACCCATGCTACTAAGTGGGCCAACATCTGGTCAAGTCCCCTCGTAAGTCATATCACTGGAAAAAAAAACCATCAGGTCAAGTCTCTTGTACTAGTACTAATTATCGCATTATTGCGTTGGATTATGAGTTATATATATATCTATTATCATTGGTTTTATCTTTTTGATCCATAATTATTGGTCTGATTAATAATCCTGGGTACATACTTAATGTAAAAACTTATTGCGGATGCTGAGGTCACCTATCTTTTTTTTAAGGGGTGCGTTCACACTTGAAAAAGAAGGAAATAGAATTGTTCACGTGACGGTACCTACCTTTACCCTGGTGGCATAGTGGCGTGGATCTTACGCCAATATACAATAACCCCGAAATTCTTTTTTTTGACTTTTTTTTTGGTTTCTCAAATCCTTATTTGATAATAAGTAAAGTAAAAGATCCAAAAATTATAAGCCCATGCCTTATTGGCCAATTGCATCTCCCGCTTGGCCCACCAACCCCATTTTACCAAATAGGGACCCCGAAAAACGGCAGCAAGGTCACATTGGGCGTCACCTGTAGGGGCATCTTCGGAAGAATAAAACTCTCCGTCTTCCGCGAAAGAAATTTCCCAACTTTTTTCCTTCCGCTCTTTACATAAACAAAACCCCTTCCTTTTCATTTTTTCGAAAGCGGTTGTTGTGTGTTATATAAGAGAGACTGAAGAAATCAGAGGAAAATCAAAAGCGAGAGAAAACAGCGCCCCCTACCTCCTAGGGATCAACACAAGGACAGTGAAGCGGTAGACGCAGAGTGGAATCGAGCAATGTCGGGAGGCATCGCGCGTGGTCGGCTCGCCGAGGAGCGTAAGGCTTGGCGGAAGAACCACCCTCATGTGCGTTATTCTTACTGTCACTTTCTCTCTATTTGTGTGTGCATGTGTGTGTGTGTCGGTGTCTCGTTTCTTCTGGGTCTGTGTTGTTTTTCTGTTTGTTGTTTTGGATTTTCGCTGTATCGTTTGTTTTATGCCTTTGTTTTTTTTTTTTTTTAATTTCGGTTTCTGTGTGTGTGTTTATAGTTTTGTGGTGGTTTTCTCTTTTTGATTGTGGGTTTCGGTCAATTTAGGGTTTTGTGGCAAAACCAGAGACGTTAGCTGATGGGACGGTGAATTTGATGGTGTGGCATTGCACTATCCCTGGAAAAGCTGGTGTAAGTATTACTGCCTCAATTATGAACTTGACTGTGTCTCAAGTGTTAGAACTCTTCTATCTGTTCTTTTGTGTGATAGATTATTGGGTTTGTTATTCTTGCTTTTATTTTCTTTTTGAGAACAGGTTGGTTTGCTTCTTTACACATTTTGATGGTTCTTAGGGCCGTGTTATATAATTCAGTATGTATTTGGTGAAAGGCACTGCCTTCAGTTTTAATGTTAGACTGTTGTTGTTCATTCCGAGTTCTGTCTCTACATCGGATTTTATGCATGGGAAGATCATTCTGGATTGCGTTGGTGATATGAGGAATGCTGAGTAGAGGAGATGGGAATTCCATTGGCTGTGTTGGGAGTATTGTAGTGTATCAGGAATTTGATCGAACTAGTTACTTGTAATAAGTTGTCTCTTTGATGGTTTTTTGCTTCTCGGTGAAGTAATTGGGCACAGTAGACACTATCTATTGATGGGCTTCAGTTCTTCTCTTTGGTCACCAAGAAGTAAAAACAAGAACAATTATAGGCCTTAGAGGTTACAATCATGTTTCCTTTGTTGGACTTGAAATTTTATTGCTGATTTGCATGCTACATTTCATCTGGAACCAACATGGTATCTGTATGGCATGTAATTTTTTTTCACCATGTTTAAGTTTAGGTTCAAGCATGGAGCATTTGCTCCATAGGTTATTCTTTTGTTCTTCTCCCTAGCAACTGTGAATATTAACAATGAGGTTCATTATCTTTATTGCTTTTGCTTTGTGGATGACACATTTGTAGGGTCATTTAGCTCCCTCAGAGACCAAATTTGCACACACTTGGGTAGCTTAGGGAGTTTCTGTTCTGTCATTCTTTGCCCTTCCATACTTTGATTTTGCGGTATTTTTTTCTTTGTACATAAAACTTTTCCCCTAGAAAAATAGGTAGTTTGTCTATTCAATTTATACTTTTTTCTTGTAGATATGCAAGAACACTTCCTGTATATTCAGTCACTTATTTTCTACTTTAGGTTATGCTGTTCTTGTTTATTATTCTCTTTCCATCCTTGTTCCTGCTCATTTCAATTCTTCTTGTGAAAGGTCTTTGTCAGTGTCTAAATTGGTTGGACTCTGTTATGGCTACCTACAGGTGTTTGGCCGTGTACTCTTTTTTTTTTTTTTAATTTCCTGCTTTTTTATTCTTTAGGTTCAATCCATTCTGTTTCAGGTCTCTGATATGTTTTGAACACCTTTATGCCTAAGCAAGACAAGCCTGGATTAGCTATATATTATGTATTCATGTTGCCTGAGTCTTCATGATGCTATATTTTGACTTTGATTGTGGTACAGTAGATGATCAACACTATTTCTATTTGTTTGACATATTACATGACCGGTATTGGCTTGATTATTTTTGTGGATTGGAAGTTGTACTAAACTGCTAATGACTTCAATTTGAAGATTATACAGCTCGTTTGTTTTTGAATTGTCCAATGAGTTTTACAGCTGATTTATAACTTTGGAGGGCATCTTAGCGTCACATTTTTCCCAGGGAATGTTTGATTCTTTCGCACCAACTATGTTTTAGTTGTCTGAAATAAAGTTGGAAGTTCTGGTTCAAACGTTTATCCTTTGTGAAATGTCAATTGATTTTGTAATTTTCATGCTCTTTAATTATCTTATGCTTTGCATTTTTTAAAGAGTAAAGCATGACAGTTGTAAGATTCATTTTTCTGCTATAGTTGTATTTCCTTGTTGCACTTCAGGAAATTCTTGTTTATAGGAAAGTTGAGATTAAACCATGGGTTATCCTTCTGATTGTTTTACTTGTAATTATTTGTGGCTTGCAGTGTATTATGTATTCATCATATTATTTATATTTTCGGTGAGCCTACGGTGAACTTAATCGCTCTTTGGCATGTATAGTTTGTATTTCATGATGCCTCTTTATGCCTTTGTGAAGGTTTTAAGTAATCAGGAGGAATGATTAGTTGACCATGAAGATATGTAAACCTTTTATTAAACTTTACCTGCTTCCATGTTTACTTGCAAAACTTGGATAGGATTGACTGCATAATTTATTGATCCATTATTATCATTTTTGTAGACTGATTGGGAGGGTGGTTACTTTCCGCTTACTCTGCACTTTAGTGAAGATTATCCAAGTAAACCACCCAAATGCAAATTTCCGCAAGGTTTCTTCCACCCCAATGTCTACCCTTCTGGAACTGTTTGCCTGTCAATCCTTAATGAGGACAGTGTAAGTAACCTTGGTTTGCATATCATGTATGTTTTTCTACTTTTGAGGATTGTGGTGTGAATTTTCCTTGGTACTACTGAGCATCCCTGTGATGTAGGGGTGGAGACCAGCCATCACAGTGAAGCAAATTCTTGTTGGCATCCAGGACTTGCTGGACCAGCCAAATCCTGCTGATCCAGCACAAACTGAGGGTTATCATCTTTTTATTCAGGTATGTGACCTTGGAAAATTTTTATGCTATCTCTTTGGGTATTAAATTGATTGGAGAGTATTTGTTAGCATATGGAAGACTGTTGCCCCCTAAAGAAGCAACATGATAAAACCCTAAAAGTTCAATTTAACTGAAACATTGGGAAGAGGCTCCATGCCAAAAGATGTATGTGGATGATGTATGAATCGCTGGGAAAGCTTTTTCTGACTGCGGCTTGCTTATATCACTTTTGGTAGTATTGATTATGGTTTCTTAATACTGATTATAAAATTACATGAACTTGGGTGAAAAAAGATGGTTCATATGCTTTAAATGTCCTAGTAAGCGGCCCTTGTATTACTGTGTTTGTGGAGATGTTCAGAGGTCAAATATGTCTTTGAGTTTTATGAAGAAATCAGCCAAGTATGGACTCTGGCTTTTCTCTCTGAAACTTGTCATTGTTCATGTTCTAATCTGTATAGACTTGAATTGATTCAGGATGCTGCAGAATACAAGAAAAGGGTTCGCCTGCAAGCCAAGCAATACCCTCCTCTTGTCTAAAGTGAAGTCCACCCTCTAGGTGCTGCTGGTGCTTGGTAACTGTTAATTGCCAGCATTTGTGTAATGCTAAACTCTATTGAAACGGAATTGTTGGAACTTGGTAATATCAGTGGCCTTAAAAATTGACTGGTTTGGTTGAACTGGCTCTGTGTCTTGTCGGACATGGGTCAATTGTTTTTAATATACTGCAATATATCAATCAGACAAATGTTTCTGGTTGATGAACATACGAGTAAGAACTTACGACTTGATCCATCATTAGCTTCCCCTTCTGTGTGACATATGTGACAAAGTTACATTCATGTATTAACTCATATTTGGGAACATGGGCATACTTTGTTCGACTTGCCTTCCGGGAATTGAATATTTTTGGAAGCATAATTATTCTGCCAGGTAAAACCAACTGTGCAAAGAAGAGCTGCCTGGAAAAACTAAAGATATCCCAAAAGGAATTGTGTTTTCCCGTCCCTAAGTAAGGACAAAAAGGACTCGTATTTGGTGATGCTCCTTCTTATTTAATGATAATGATAATTATTTTCCTGTAAAGCAAATGCAACAAAGTTAAGTACACGCAACAAGCTAGGCAGTTTCTTCAAATGCAGTTGGGCCGGCCAAGCTAGCTCAATTAATCCTTATCTTGAAACTGATGTTAGCAAGATCCAACATCAGAAGAGTTTTAACACTAATCTTAGATAAGGAATGCTAAATCTACCATCTGTTACCACTTACCACTAAGTTTTGGAACCTTGGAAAAAAAAAATCAATCATGCTAGTATGCCACTAAACTAGAAGAAAGCTATTTGTGCTTGATGGGCCCATATATAGCCCGCAACCAAGCCCAAGGAGACTCGCAAACCAAATTGGTCTGGTCCAATCACAAAATCCTAAGGCCCTGCCGGGCTGGATTGGATTTTAGAATTGTAATGAAGTAAATGATAACCTATAAATCCGAAACCCAAAACAACCAAGCCCGTCTTATCGAAAGTCGGTGGTTTTTTTTCTTGGCTTCCCACTGGAGGACATCAAAGGTACCAGACTAAATTCAGCTCGACTCAGGTGACACATCTAGGTAATAGTGGGTGAGTCTCCCAAATGAGGTTTTTTGCGTACACGAGGACTCGAACCTGAGACCTCGCTTAAGCGGAACCAGTCTCGTACCACTTGAATCAACCTCAATTGGGAAAGTTGGTGGTCTTTTAATGATATAATGATATAGAGAGAAGAACTCTATAGAGAAAACCAATTAGATAATGATGGTCATGGTAGTTCAGAGAAGAACTCTATAGAGAAAACCAATGGTGTAATGATGGTTTGCATAAACTTCCCATAATCAAACAATAATTTAATAATAATAAAAATGGATCTGGTATAGTAATTAATTTATAAAATTTTTTTTTATTTTATTCAAATACAAAAGAATTATTTTTAGTATAGAGATAACAATGTAACGACCCGGGTAAAATTTTCGTGATTTTTACCAAGCTGTTTTGACTTTTGCGGTGGTTAATAAAATTTTATCGCGGTTAATCAAGAATTTTACCGATCCGAGTTAATTTTCATTATTTTCACTATTATTTTTACTATACTCAAAATTACTATTATTATTGTTATTGTTGTTACCATTATTATTATTATTTTCCAAATTAACAAAAATAATAAAACACTTACAAATATTTTGGCCGGATATGTAAGTTACACATATATTACTAATTATAATTTAAAAAGAAATTTAAATGTCGTAATTCTATGAATTCTATCGGACCGAGTTTTACCGAGGGTTTTTTCGGGAATAACCGAGCCTCAGAATTTAATTCTGAAGGTTACTCTGGATTTTCGAGCCTCCTTTACAACTAACCGAGCCTCGGTTTTCAATTCCAAGACTAGGACAACGCTTAGGGGCATCAATCGGATTTTCCGAGCTTAAGTTGTATTTTCGGACTCGGGACGGAAAGACGAGAGTACCCCTGCGATTCCGTTATTCAGACATAAAAATCTGGACCGGCCAACCGTGGCTTGCCACGTGGCCACTCTTATTTCCTTTTCTTTCCTTTCCTTTATTTTCTCTTTTCTTTTCTTTCTTTTTCCCCTCTCTCCTGGTTTTTCTTCCGCCGCCCTACCCCCACCTCTATTTCTTTTTCTTTCTTTTCACCCCTATTTTTCCACACGCCGGCCCCTTCCTTTTTTCTTCTTGTTCCTTTCGCATCATTTTCTCCTGCCTCTCTTTCTCGTGACTCTTCTTCCCTGTGTCATCCTTGTCTCCTTCCTCCTTCCTCCTCTTTATCTTCTCTTCTCCTCTCCCGATTTTCTTACACCCATCCCCTTCCTCTGCCCTCTTTCCTCCTCTCCACCGAGCCACCACCAACCACCCGTGAACCACTGACCCGACCGCCACCAGCTGACCTCCATCTGTTCCTTCTTCATTTTCCTCCACCCATTCCCGCCTCTGGTAGTGGTCGCCGGGGCGGGACAACCAAGGAGTAGGGTCACTTGCTCCTTCTCTCTTCCGGCTCCTCTCCTCGTCTTGATTCCCTCGATCTGTCGCCCCTGCCGTTCCCGATCTGTTGCTTCCACCCAAAGCCGTCGCTGCTGTCTCTTCTTCCTCGTTGCCTCAGCCTCGTGTAGCGCCGACCGCTGCTGCTCGCAGCCGCCCCTGCAACCTCCTCGCCGCCGTTCCTCTGCCACCAGTGGACGGTCGCACCCAGTGGCACCGCTGCAGCAATCGAGGCCTCTCTTCTCCTCTGTGCTCGTGAGTGCCGCCTTGGATTGCCACCACCACGCCGAGACGAGACGCTGACCCACATCTTCTCCCTCTCTTCCTTTCTTCACAACCGCCGATCTCCTCATGAGGGTAAGCCATCGCCCTGCGTTTTCCCCTTCCTTTCCCTTCCGTCTTCACCTTCTTTGAGAGATGACTAATCGCATCTTTGCTTGAATCGTTGGATCGGTGACGGGTTGATGATGGGGATGGGCGATGGTAGTTGTTGTGATGTTGATTACGGCAAGCTTCAAAAGGCAGTGGAGATGCTGCTCTCGGGAATGATATGTTGATGATGAACTATGTGTTGGTTGTCGTTTTGGTGTTGTTGATGGTTGGAGTAAGCATGAACAGTAGCAGAGAAGTGAAGTTTTTGGACTGCGTGAACAGTAACCGCCGGATTCCGGCGAGTTTTCAGTGTCTTGGGAATTTTTCGGCGAGCCCGGAAATTGAACTTTGGGTAAAACCCGAGCCTTGGACCCTTATGCATCATAAATCGAACCCGAATGATACTAAACGGACTCGGACTTTAACGACGATTAAATTAAACGGTTAATTAAGTTAATTAATAATAACTGAAACGCCCCGACCCGTATTTACCGTACACAGTAAACACGTGCCGGAACTGTGACGACCCAACCAAACTAAGCCCAGCATACAATGTAAACAATAGAAAACTGGCTCAAAAGCCCAAAATATAAATCTCATAAATCTGGCCCCTCAGCCCAACAATAGCAAAATATCACGGCCGGCCCAAGGCCCAACAATAACAAAAATAATGCACAGCGGAAGACTTAATAACTCACAAAACACTGTATGCGACACTGATGCAAACTATGGATCCGAGCCCTGTCCAAGGGATAACGCCGCAGCCTGTCTGGAATGCACCAAACCTGTATCACAAATAATCCATCCTACGGGATGAAAGCCCGCAGGTGAGGGGTGAGTCTGAAGTGCTCACCGACAAAGGATAGACAATCAATATGCAACACTATGATTACTCAAGATCAAAAACAAGGAAAAACCGCCAAAATACACCAAACCAAAAGACTCGACCCAAAACCGGTCCAAGACCAAAAAGACTCAAATAAAATTCCAATTTCCAATTTTATCTTTTCAGACCCTGTCACGAATAAGCTAGGGGTCAGACCTGGTTATCAACATATTCCGGGTGCCAGACCAAATCCAAGAGAACCCAGGGATCGACATCCCAAAAATACGAACCCAAGGATAGACATCCCAAAAATAATCACGGGATAGACATCCCAAGCATAGACATGCTTATCACAAGTAACCCAGGTCAAGGCCACCACGAAACAGTCTTAAACTATCGAGTCGTACCACTACTTACCACGTGACAATTATATTATCATCATCAAAATCAAATCACAGGGATCAACATCCCTAACCAAAATACCGGGATAGACATCCCTATCCAATACCAAGGATCGACATCCTTATCACATTTATTATTTATTCCGTTATACTTTATACCCAAAAGACACAGGGATAAACATTCCAAAACTCAATGCTCAGGGATAAACATCCCAAAATCAAATCATGGGGATAAACATCCCAAAATCAATCAAGGCACTAGGATAAACATCCCGAATCAAACCACAGCAAATGCAACACTCAACAGTGCAACAATCATCAAACACAACAACCGAGTAATATAGGTACATATCAAAGGAAATCCATCCTCACCTTGGCCGATTACTCAACTCGGAAGACAATGACCGGTCCCAAGCCGGCTCCTCGGGAAACTGCCCGATATCCGAACCTATACAACAAAACAATATATACACATAAATGCACATAATCGGTAAGCTATGATGCCAAAACTGCGAAATAATCCCATCCCGGTTCATATCCTTTATTATCAACTTTTACCGAAAATATTATACCATACGTATATCCGAATATCATTTCGGTACATACTTTAATTAAAATTCTTTTCAAAATATTTTCATAAATTAATTATACTTTTCCCAAAATATAATCACCATAATTTCTCAGAAAAATAATAATGTATTTATAATTTCCAGAAAATATATATAATATTTATCTTTTTCTAAATATATATAATAATATTTTCCAACACAAAATATAATTACCTTTAATTTTTAAAGTACATATATATATATATATATTTCCACAACCATAATTTTCCAGGGAAAATAATATATATATATTAAATTTCCAGAAATTATTTTCATAATATATATCTTTTCCAAATAAACATAATATTAATTTTTCACAACAAAACATAGTTATTTTAATTTTCAAGGAATCTATATATATATATTTATATATATTCCAAAACACTATAATTAAAACCTTTTATATTTTTCTCAAAATAATATATATATTTTTCCAAAACTGATTTTATTCTAGAAAATAAATAAATATATATATATTATTATTATTATTTTTTAACTGGACTGGGCCATGAACAATGCCAGCCCAAACCCTGCACAGTGCAAGCCCAGGCCCGTGCAGAGCCCAGCAGCACAGCCAGCCCACGCCCAGACCCGGCCCAACACCCATCCGGCCCAACCCAGGCCTCAGTTCGCGACCCGCCCGAAAGAAACGGGTCGTCGCAACCCAAGATCTTACCTTAGCGGGTTCAGCGCGACGGCGACGACAGCGACGGCGCGACAACGCAAGGGAAGGATGAGCGAGCACAGCAGCGGCGCGAGGGCGGCGGAAAGGAGGCGCGGCGTCGTTGGCGAGAGGCGCCAGGCACGAGGAAGGTGGATCCGTCGGGTTCTGCTCGCGGGTCAACGGCCCTCAGCGGCGCGTCAGGCGGCAGAATCGATCGGAGGCAGCGCCGTTGAGGTCGCGACGGCGCGGCGATCCTGACAGCGTCGGTGGTGAGTCGAGCAGCGGCGCCGATCCGTCCGGCGTGCACAGTGACGGGAAGGAGGAGGAGGTGACGCACTGTTCCCAGGTTTTCTTCCTTTTTTTCTTTCTTTTCTTTTTTTCTATTTTCTTCTTTTTCCTTCTTTTTTTTTCCTATTTTCCGATTTTCCTCTTTTTTCTTTCTTTTTTTTTTCTTTCCTCCCTCTCTGTTTTTTTTATTTTTCAGTTTTTTTATTTCTTTTCTTTTCTTTTTTATTTCCTTTTTCTTTTATTTTTTTCCTCTCTCTTTTTTTTTTCTTTTCTCTCTTTTTCTTTTTCTTCTCCTCTTCCTCTCTTCCCTCTCCTGCTCTCTTTTTATAAGTCGTAAAATACTGTGCGGCGTGTGAACTTCAATAATGCAGCTTGTCTGAATTATGAAGCGAGTCCGGTCCGGACCAGAAAATAACTCATACCCCCTTAGTTATTTTCCGGTGTGATTTTTTCGAAAATTCCGGGACCCGAAAAATACCGACTTAGGCCCGAAAAATCCACGGAAAATTCTCGAGCGCGGGAAAAGCCTCGGTTTCGAAAAACGATGCTCGATTTACCTTGAATTAATTACCCAAGATTAATTCTTCCGGTAAATCACTGTAGAAAGACTTTTACAGTCCCGGTAAAAATCTAAATTTTTACCCAGGCTGTTACAGTCTACCCACCTTAAAAAGAATTTCGTTCTCGAAATTCCGTCTTATCCGTGGGTCCTACCACGATAAGCTTCTGGCACACTCTGCCAGGTGTCCAAACTCAATGCGAGATACCGCTTATACCCTTAAGCGACATCTTGTCCGCTTATAAAACCGAACCTCTTGACTGGCAAACTCACACACAGCCATGGACTCTCCAATCCGTTCTCGAACTACCTCTGACTCCGAGAACAACAGCTACATTGGTGGTACTGCTTTCCCGACAAGCTCCGATGAAGAACCTCCCAAGAAGCGGTTCAAAACCAACATCATCGGCCTGAAGGAACACATGGTCGTCTCCCTAAGACAACGAAAGAAGCGTGGCAACAAGAAGGCTGAGGATAGGAAGGGCAAGGCAACGGCTGAAAGCAGCACTCCACAGCAGACGCTGACGCAGCTGAACGTCTCACTGAAGAAGATCAGCTCGGCGGTGATGCAGATAGAACAGGCATGCGCGGAACTCTTTCCTCACGTAAAAAACGTCCAAAAACTTGTAAAAGACCTAGAGAAGCAAGTAGCTCCATAGAGTACTTCTTCTCCTGTTGTAAAACTATTATGAATAAATAAAATAAGTTTCCTTTTTAAATCAAAACTCTTATGTTACGAAATCTTATGTTTAATAGGAAATCAAAGCATCTCAAAGCAGATTAAAAATCAACAATAAAAATATAAATCAAACATAAAGAAATTAAAAACAAAACTCATTTAACAAAATCAAAACATAAAGAAATTAAAGCAAAAACATATTTTCATGCTCGGCGCTCTAGATCGATCGTAACCATCCTCGATCCCGAGAAACGTGACATACGGAGCTAATGATGACGTCGGTTTTCCTCGTGAAAAAGACGTCCGTTAACTCGCAAGGCGATGATCACGAGCACGTCCTGTGTCCCTCGAAAGAAACGTTATCCACTTGTTCACAAATTCCGCATGAGCCAAAAACGTCTGTCAAGTCTTGTATCCCTCCATGATGTCCGAACAGGTGTAAGCTTGTCGTACATGCACTCTACTCGAGGTATGGTCCCATCAGTCTAGCCTCAACGGTCACGGATGCATGTGATAAAAGATGCAGGAAAATATAGCAAAAGCCATAAAAAGAAAGGACAAGATAGCCAGGGCGTTAGAAAATCGCGAGATGTATAGGGTATCGAGGTTTGACCTGATAGCAGTTTCAGAGACACATCAGGTGAGGATGGATAACCTTGGATATGTGCCCGTAATACTGTGTGTGTATTTTTGTTGTTTGATTGAACTTCCGAGATGATTATTGTTGGCTGTTTGACTGTTATGATGTTGTTGCTGTTGTTGGTAAGCTATGTTATTGATTTGTGAAATCTGTGTTGTGATTAATGTTGAACTGTAAATTGTGAATAAATAGTGATATGAGATTGTTGATTAGATGAGTCTGTGGATTAATCTGAGATAATAGAAAATTGGATAATTGATGAAAGAGTAATGGAATTGGACTGAATTTGAGATGATGATATAATTGTCACGTGGAAAGTAGTGGTACGACTAGATGGTTAGAGGCTAGTTCTGAGGTGTCATGGCCGGTTTGGTTTGGATATTGGGGATGTTGATCCCGGATGATTTGGATATTCGGATGTTGATCCCGAATGGTTGTTGTTGGCATGTTGATCCCGGATTGTGTTTTGGCCTAGCATCCGGAATTAGTTAATAACCAGGTACGACCCTAGTTTGTCCAGTGATGGGGCTCGGAAGATAAAATTGGTAATAATAATAAATATTCTTTTGGTCTTGGCTCAGTTGTGTTTTGGTAGAGTCATTGTGTTGTGTTTGTCTGTGTTTACTTCGAAAGTATTATGGTTGCCTGCATATCTCTGTTTATCTTTCGTCGGTGAGCACTTCGGACTCACCCCTCGCCTGCGGGGTTTCATCCCGTAGGAAGAGTTGTTTGTGGTACAGGAACATACGGGGCAGGCTGCAGTGTACCCTCGGGCAGGACTCGGATCCATTAAGTTGCATTTGGAGTTTTGCATATGTTGGTTATAAGATTATAAATTCTTCCGCTGTGCTAACGTTGTTATTGAGATTCCCGAAGTCGGTGTTAGAACAATAGCCCTTCGCTAGAGGGGGGGTGAATAGCGATAATAGAATAAAAAACGAAATAAGCAGGAATTAAATGCGGAATTGAAAGAATGAAGGACAAAAGCAATTTATCCTGGTTCACACACACTCTACTAGTGTGGCTAATCCAGCCCTTCAAGTCTCACTTGAAGATTTCACTATCTACGTTAAGCTTACGGGTGCTTAACAAACCGTTTACAACCTAGGAATTCTAGTCACAAGAATCCTAAACCCTGAAAGTTCAAGTCACATGAACCTCAGCACTCTTGCTTGAAGATACCTTACTTCAAGACTTTCCTAGGAATTCTAATCTCAAGAATCCTACACTTGCTTAAGGATACCACACCTTAAGACTTCTCTCAAGGGAACAATCCTCCCTTAAAGTGTATGAGCAACATTATAACAACACTCAAACTGATACTCTCTTAAAGAGTGGATATGAGTAAGACAAATAAGCACTAATAAGGCAACTCTCTAAATCTCAAAGATATTGGATCATAAAACTTGAATGAATGTGTATCAATGAATAGTAAATGAATGGAGAGTTGATTGGTTATTTTTCAGAGACCTAAATGCTCTATTTATAAGCTCAAAATCATGTGTTAACGTTAGGGACAAGTTCTGAACACTTTTAGAAAAGATAGCATGCTTGGTTGGAAAAGTGTTCTGACCACAACGGTACAACATTGATGTTTTGGAACACAACATCGATGTTTGTCCGTTGGATTTGAATAATTGAGCCAACGGCTAGTAAAACATCGATGTTTATATGAGCAACATCGATGTTTTAATACACAACATCGATGTTCTCAAATACAACATCGATGTTTTTGAGCTTCGCAAAAATATGATGAAAAAGGGTTATGCAAGAACATCGATGTTTTATGGCTACTGCCAAAATTCATCTTGAAAGCAATTTTCACAACATCGATGTTTTATTGGACAACATCGATGTTTTCTGGCTTCGGCAAAAAATTCATCTCAAAGGCAATTTTCATGAACATCGATGTTGGATTGTAAAACATCGATGTTTTGACCAACGGTCACAAGAACATCGATGTTTTATTATCCAACATCGATGTTTTAAAGCTAATGCCAAAAAGATTAAAAATTGACTTGATGCAACATCGATGTTGTACTCAGAACATCGATGTTTTTAAGGCACAACATCGATGTTCATAAAACAACATCGATGTTTTATGTCTACGGCAATTTTCTTGATTTTGCTTAGGACTAAAAAACCAGTTTTATGACTTACATGATTTATGAAGATGCATGAGGAAAATAATTTTTGGTTTGAGCCAATATCTAGGAGAAGTTAAGAGTTTCACCTTGTACAATAGGGTCCTAACTCTTTCTTGCTCTTCTTGTATTTCAACTCTTGATCACATTGTCTCTAGTACATGTTCTTTTCTTGATTTCTTTTTGCTTCAAGTCATGTCATCAATTAAGCCAAGATTTGTCATTATCAAAACCCTGAAATAAAAACAGTGAAGCATGAGTTCTAATAGTCGGGTGTTATCATATTGACATTGGGCCGTTGGGCCGGATTTCTTGATGTATTTACTGTTTGTGCCACGTGTCGGCACTGTTGCTCGGTAAATACTGTATGTGGGGTAAATTTGGGTCGGAATGTTTCAAACAAAATTATTAAATTGTTAGATCTAATCTCTGAGTTTCTAAAATTCATAATATGAATTCTATTTAGGAAACAACATATTTATATATTTCTAATTTTTTTATTAAGAAAACAAAATCTAGCTCTATGAGATCATCAAACCAATTTAAATAGGCAGAATGCCCTTTTTAGGACCTCAGTTAACCAAAAACTGCAGTTTGGATATCAACTTACAAAAAATTCAATTTTCCTTATATTTCATTTGATTTGGGTATTCATTTATCCAAATCCTCTTCAAATCGTCCAAAGTCAAAATTGGAGCTCTATTCACCAAATTTGGCATGTGCTGGAGGCTGACGTGGACGTGCCACTTGGCTGCCCGCGCCCGGGTGGCGCTCTTGACTGAGGTGGACCATTAAGAAGATGACATGTGGCATGTGGGAGGTCTCAAATTAAAAAATATTTTAAAATGTGTGATGAATATTTTTAATATATAAACATTTTTTGTGTAAAATATAAAAATATTTTTAATATAAAAACACAAGTAAATCATTATTCCTTATTAATTTAATACCTAGATAAATAAAATAATTTAACTAAAAATATTATTTATCTGCCATATTTTGTTAAATATGAAAAAATAAAAATTATATTTTTTTTCTAAAACATGTTCCTTCGTATTTGAAAAACTATTCTCCATTTCTTTTGGGTAACACGCTTTCAATTTTTTAACAGAATTTTTTTAAAAAAAATTAGAGTAAACAGATTTTGTACAGTTAAAAATTAAAACATCATAAGACATAAAACCAACAAAATTTAACCAATTGAGGTTGGTTCAAATGGTAAGCGACTTCTTCTGCTTAAGCGAGGTCACGGGTTCGAGTCTTCGTGTATACAGAAAATCTCACTTGGGAGACTCACGGTGCGCCACCCGAGTCAAACTGGATTTAGTCTGATTCCTTTTTATGTCCTTAAAGGTGGACTAGCCCGGAATACCAGTGAGAAATCAAAAAAAAAAAACCAACAAAATTTCTCTTTATTGTCCTATTTATCTCCAATTACCGGTAATTCGTCTGGGTATGGACACGTGTTTAATGGACCCACAAGCGTATAAATCCTTTAATAATTTTTACTTTTTCTCCTATTTCTTAATCTTCCTGAATATTAGCTTTAAGTTCTTGAGTATTTTATGTTTTTTTCTATTTATTTTTTTTACCATGGAATGGAGGGCCTTATTATATTTTTATTTTTAGATTTTCTGTGAAAGAAAATCTAAATTCAATCTTTTTAAATCATATCTTAGTTTTTTTTTTATTGAAAAATCATATCTTAGTTAATTGGGGTTGTACTGTTATTGAATCTCAATAAAATTCAAACTCATCATGAGAAAAAAAATGTCAGCTCGTCTAGAATAAAAATTAAAGAGGTATATGTGTTTCAATGAAAAAAAGAAAAGACACCAACTTTCCCTCCCCGCCGAACTACTGCAACAAAGCCCTTTCTTCAACCTTTAAAAATCTTTTTTTGTCCAAACCGGGATGTATATTATAAAAATACCTGAGTTGAGTACTTGAGTTGTGACAATGTGTTTGTATCTTGTGTAAGGTTGTGGCACAAAGATTAAAAATTTACTTATTAACTTTAATTCTAGTAAAACTTATGATATAAAGATTAAATTAATCCTTTTATTAATTATTTATTTAAGATAATTTTGTTAACCTATCAAAGACTATCCTACTTAATAGATTCTAT
This sequence comes from Turnera subulata, assembly GCA_028386065.3. Lineage (NCBI taxonomy): Eukaryota > Viridiplantae > Streptophyta > Magnoliopsida > Malpighiales > Passifloraceae > Turnera > Turnera subulata. The sequence goes on along the minus strand of MK814806.1, from coordinate 176,065 downwards.
CACTAGAAGGTATATAAAGAAAAAAAAAAATCTGACATACATTGGATATAGCAAAACTTCAATTAATTTGAAACAAATACCAATTGCTAGAACCATAATTTTAAAGAAACGTATCAATACTGTCAATCAAGACTGCAAAACTTCACAAAGCATTCATTTGATTCAAAACAATAATTCTTTTTTCATCATTATGTGCACCACAATATTTTCAACAGAAAACAACTCAGTTTGAATCTTCATTCTAATCTTCTTCCTCACCACCACCACAATTCCTTTCGTCCTCCTCATTAGCTCAAATCGAGCTCGCGCGTGGCAACCGCCAATCACCGCCTTCCTTATTCGCGCCTCCACCTCGTTGCCTCTTCTCCTCCACTAGCTGCAGCCGTTGTCGCCGGGAGGCGAGCTTGCCACAGGTACTCCGATCGAGCCGCCCGACATCGCCGAGTTTGGCGAGTCGTACACGGAGCCGCCTCGATTTGCTACCCTGCATCCGCCGTCGACAGCGTCTTATCCTCCACCTCCTCCTCACATCCCCGCTAGTAACATCCCCACCTCCTACAACTCGCGTCGAACTGGAGAAGACAAGGGCAAAACAGATCTACCCAGATCCGGTTAGATTTCGATGACTAATGAGAAGAAAATTTAAGGGGGATTTAATAGGGGTTTTGATAGCTACTGAGAAGAAATTTCTTGAAGTGAAGGATATGGAAACTGACGAAAAGCGGTGGAAGAAGCAAAGGAACTCGGGAAGCGTGTGAACTATTATCATATATGAGAAAATAAATATTTACATTTTTTTAGAGCCTGTGAATTTTCTCTTCAACAATTTGCGCGTGACTGAAATTAATGCATTCCAAAACTGGAGTGAATCGTTAATTGCTAGATTGGTTGTAATTACTCTTTTCTTTTAAACTTGGATGAAATGGTTAATTTTCGAAATTTTGTTGGTTTCATCATCCTATGATGTTTTAATTTTTAACTTTACAAAATCTTTTTACTCTAATTTTTTTTTTTAAAAAAAATCTGTTAAAAAATTGAAAGCGCGTTACCAAAAAGAAATGGAGAATAGTTTTTCAAATACGAAGGAACATGTTTTAGAAAAAAAATATATAATTTTTTATTTTATCATATTTAACAAAATATGGCAGATAAATAATATTTGTAACGATCCGGGTAAAATTTTCGAGATTTTTATCAAGTTGTTTTGACTTTTACGGAGGGTAATAAAATTTTTACCGCGGTCAATCAAGAATTTTACCAATCCGAGTCAGCATTTCATTATTTTCATTATTATTTTTACTAAATTGTTATTGTTTACTTCGAAAGTATTATGGTTGATTACATATCTCTGTTTATCTTTCGTCAGTGAGCACTTCGGACTCACCCCTCGCCTGCGGGGTTTCATCCTGTAGGTTGAGTTGTTTGTAGTGCAGGAACGTACGAGGCAAGCTGCAGCGCACCCCTCGGGCAGGACTGCAATCCATTAGCTGCATCAGGCTTTGCATATGTTGACATTAAATTAAAAATGCTTCCGCTGTGCTGTTGTTATTGAGATTCCCGAAGTCGGGTGTTATGCTTTTGTTGTTGGGCCCTTGGGCTGATTTTCTGTTGTATTACATAGTTTGTGCCACGTGTCAGCACTGTCCTAGGGTGTTTACTGTGCTTGTTTGTTGTGCTTATTTGTTGTTCATTGCTCACTCCACATGATTAACATGATTGCATGCATATTCATATGGTTAGTGCATAATGGATCCAGTCGAGGGACGCCAGCTTGCTGCAGAACATTCACATGTGAGTATACTTTCTCATAAATACAGTTGGAAGACAAGTTATCCGTATTTCAGTACTTTACAATGCTGTTGTTTTGTTGATCCAAAGTTTTGGAAAGTAAGTTTCTAAAGGATGAGTTTTGACAAAGTGACATTTATAGCTTAGGATGCGGGTTGAATATGTTTATAAGATGTAACTGCTGTTTTCGGGAAGTTTTATGATTTTGATGATGAAACATTATTAAAGATTTTATTATAAAGTTGAAACATGGTCGTTGCCCGGGAAGAACAGTGAGATCTACCTTGTTGTACCAGTGCAACGGAAGTTTCGACTCTTTAAGTGATGGTATGATATTATATGATTTTAAGGAAGTGAGAAATGACGATTTTTTAGCACTGTTTTGATTATGACTTGATAAAGTGATGACTTTTGGGATACTGCTCTGTTTATGATGTGATAATTTGAGTTGAGGATTAGATTAATACTCTTGGAAAATTCTCTGATTTTGGAGGTGATGCAATTTTCTTTTTAAGAAATTGGATGAGGATTTGAAGATTCTTGGATACTAAGGTTGTTTGTGATGTGATAACTTGATTTGAGGATTGGATTAATGATCATGGAATTCTTGATGTCAGAGGTGATTTAATCTTTTTTTTAAAAAACAAAGGGTTCGATAATTTGATGATTTTGGTGATTCAATCTTAAAAAAAATAGAGTTTGATGATTTGATGTTTTGAGGTGTTGTTTAAAGAGCTATAACCGAAGTGATGAACCTTGCTAATTTCAGTGAATTTGGAAAAAAAAGAAAAGAAAAGGGGGGTTAGTTATCTGATGGATGATTATATTAGAGATAAAATTTTGGAGTATTGATCGATATGTTTTGGGAGATGTAATCAAAAATATTATTTGATGGAAAATTATGTAATAAATTTTGAGGTAAAGATCGACATGGTTCGGGGGTTATAATTTGGAAAATTTATTTGAAGAATTTAATTATGATTGATGGGAGATAATTTAGAGTTATAGATTTGATGATTTGTGTAAGGATCGATGATCATGATAAATATGTATATGTTTATGGGATTAGTGGATTACGGTGTGAATTTCGAGGGCGAAATTCCTTTAAGGAGGGTAGAATGTAACGACCCGGGTAAAATTTTTGAGATTTTTACCAAGCTGTTTTGACTTTTACGGAGGGTAATAAAATTTTTACCGCGGTCAATCAAGAATTTTACCAATCCGAGTCAGCATTTCATTATTTTCATTATTATTTTTACTAAATTGTTATTATTATTATTATCGCTACCATTATTTTTATTATTTTTCTAACAAACATTAATAGTGATATTATTATTATTCCGATATGGTATTTTTGTTGCATAATTTACTAATTATAATTTAAAAAGAAATTTAAACGTCGTAATTCGATGAACTCTATCGGACCGAGTTTTTACCGAGGGTTTTTCCGGGAACAACCGAGCCTCAGAATTTAATTCCGAGGGTTACTCGGGACTTCCGAGCCTCCTCCAAGGCTTACCGAGCCTCGGTTTTCAAAACCGAGACTTGAACAACGCTCAGGAGAATTAATCGGATTTTCCGAGCCCAAGTTGTATTTTCCGACTCGGGACGAAAATCCGGCTCGGCCAATCGTGGCTTGCCACGTGGCCTCTCTTCTTTTCTTTTCTTTCCTTCTTCTCTTCTTTCTTTTCTTTCTTTTCTCCTTCTCCTTTACCTTCAGCCGCCGGCCCCTCCCCTTTTCTTTTTCTTGTCACCTTCTGCTTCCCTTTCCCGTGACCCTCATCCCTGATTCTCCTTTGTTTTCTTCCCCTTTACTTTTTTTTTTTTTATTTCTCTCCTTCCTTTCCCCAATTTCCTCACACCCATCTACTGCCCCTCACTCTTCCTTCCTCATCTTTTTCTCAGCCTTGCTGCCGCCTGAGCCACCCGCCTTCTCCCCCACCGACGAGCCGTGCCGCCACCTCCCAAAAACCGAGACCCGTCTGCCTCCTCCCTTCGCCGCCACGACGAACTGCTGCCGCACCTCTCCCTCTCTCCTCCATCCCCTGCCTTCCTTCCCTCCATCTTCTGCCACCAGCCGATCTGGGCGCTACACCACCGAGAAGGAGCAAAGCTCGCTGCCGGCGGAGCAGCAAGCCGAGACCTAGGAGAACGAGAGCTCGTCTGAACCGCCTCCGATCTATCATTCACCGTCGCCGACCGGGTGGATGTGTGGGTAAGACCCAAAGACAATCCTTTCCCTTCTCCTCTTGCTTTCTTCCTCCTCCTTCAATCTATTCGGTTGGATTGCTAATCGGGTCCGTTTGGTTGCTGTTGGGCTGTTGCCGAGATGGGTGTTGTGGGTATGATGTTGTTGATGATTCTGTGGACCTGGGTTTTGCTGTTTTGGTTGATGGATGCAGTAGTTTGGTGGTGCTCCAGGTATTGGAAGGTAGCCGTGGGTATGGTGTGCGTGGTTGTCACTGTAGTAGTGGCGGGATGGCGGTGGAGTTGGGTTATTCTGCTGGTGGGTGAACAGTAACCGGCTGTAACCGTGAACAGTAATCTCTGTGTTGAAAGTTTTGGGGCTGTGTGAACAGTGCTTGGTCGGAATCCGGCGAGGTTCCGACAGTCTCGGGAATTTGCCGGCGAGCCCGGAGACGAACTTTAGGTAAAATCCAAGCTTTGGATCATCCATGTGCATCACTAACAAACCCGAACGATAAAACGAACTCGGACATTAAATGGATGATTAATTAATCGATTAATTAACATAATTAACATTACATTATAATTTTTTTTATTTTATTTCATGCCTTTATTTAATTTGAGCTCTTATCTATACTTTATTTATTTAATGCTTATACTTATTTAGTTTATGTTAAATTAGGTTTTAATTTGGTTTATGCATTTATTTACCTTATGTTTATATTTTTCGATTGGGCTATTAAAAAGGCTCATAGCATTTAAAATTGCCAGTTTTAATTTTTATATACATTTACTTGGGCTCATAAAAGACCCATTGAATTTAGTTTCCGGTTAAATTTATCGGATTGAGCTAAATACAATAAAAAGGCCCATATTATCTAATTTAATTAAGTCTTTAAATTAATCCAAAGTTAATTTATTTATTTTCCCGATGGACTAAACGCAAGTGAAGGTCCACCGTGGCTAATTTTCAAAATTACTTTAAATTATGTTGACATTACAAATACATTTCTAATATGTTTAACTGCTGTACTTCTGGGCTAAAATAATAAAAGGTCCATACTTTGTTTACCAATTGTTTATATATGTTACTAACGATATTTTTATTGGCTAAATAATATTAGTCCATAATTTTATTATGAATTATAATTATAAATAGTTACGACATAAAAATGATATTATTTTTTTAGATTTAACTATTTAATATATAATCCGTGTAACATTTACATTATGGGTGGGCTATGTTTTGTTAATTGATAACATAATAGCAGTATTATTATTTTGATAAATATCATATATTAACATCATTTCCATAACGGTTACATTATTTTGATCCATTAATTTTATTTTATTATAAACTAAAATAATCTAACTTCTTACTATGTACAAGTTTTATTCTATTATATTAACAATATTCGTTATATTTTAATGAGTTATGGTAATATTATCATCATCTATACTTCATTTTACAATGAAAGGTTATATACGTATATATATTTTATATATCATGTTAAAATTATTTTATACCGTATATCAGTTATGTTAACCTCTTTACTGATGGAGATATTTCCTATTTAACGGTTTTATTACAACTATTTTATGATCATTTCTTTCTAAGCGTACATATAGCTATTATTATTATTATTATAACGGGGATAAGTACTTACGAAATATTATTTACTTCGTAATATTTAATGAACCACGAGTATGGGTCATGATTTGGTATTATTACCAAATATAATTTATACAACATATTTATATGTATGTATTTTCTTATCATAAGCGACCTAAGGGCCGGGATATCGACTTGGACGCTCGGTTTTGGTTCTGATCTAAATTAAGTATGTTTTGATAAAACTGGTTGGAGATACTTAATCAGTAATCGCCACCAAGTCGGATGAACTGTTTGGTAATAAGATAATTATAGAGATACTAAAATGAACATAAAAGTCGTCTAATAAATGTTAAATCGGTATCATGCATAATCATTTTTGTTGTGCATTATAAGTGATTATTGTGTTCCTATATATGCATATAGGGTATCGAGGTTTGACCAGATGTCAGTTTCAGAGACATGTCAGGTGAGGATGGATAACCTTTGATATGTGCCCGTAATACTGTGTTTGTTTTTGTTGTTTGATTGAACTGCTGAAATGATTATTGTCTATTATTTGATTACTGTGGAAATTGATAATGCTGTTGTTGGATTGTGTTTAGACTTGTGGATATTGTGTTGAGAATAATGCTGAATTGTTAACTGTGGTTAATTGACGTTATGAGTCTGTTGTCGATTTGGTCTGTGGAATAATTTAAAATAATAGAAAGTTGGATAATTGAGGATAGAGAAATAGAACTGGACTGAATTTGAGATGATGATATAATTGACACGTGGAAAGTAGTGGTACGACTAGATGGTTAGAGGCTAGTTTTGCGGTGTCATGGCCGGTTTGGTTTGGTTGTTGTGGATGTTGATCCCGGATGATGTTGTTATTGGGATGTTGATCCCGGATTTGTTGATATTGGGATGTTGATCCCGGATTGGTTGTTGTTGGGATGTTGATCCCGGATTGTGTTTTGGCCTAGCATCCGGAATTAGTTAATAACCAGATACGACCCTAGCTTGTCCAGTGACGGGGCCCGGAAGATAAAATTGGTAATAATAATAAACATTCTTTTGGTCTTGGCTCAGTATGTTTTGGTAGGATTCTTCTGTTGTGTTGTTGTGTTTACTTCGAAAGTATTATGGTTGATTACATATCTCTGTTTATCTTTCATCGGTGAGCACTTCGGACTCACCCCTCGCCTGCGGGGTTTCATCCCGTAGGTTGAGTTGTTTGTAGTGCAGGAACGTACGAGGCAAGCTGCGGCGCACCCCTCGGGCAGGACTCGGATCTATTAGCTGCATCGGGCTTTGCATATGTTGACATTAAATTAAAAATGCTTTCGCTGTGCTGTTTTTATTGAGATTCCCGAAGTCGGGTGTTATGCTTTTGTTGTTGGGCCGTTGGGCCGATTTTCTGTTGTATTACACAGTTTGTGCCACGTGTCAGTACTGTTGTTGGTAATTACTGTATGTTGGGTAAATTTAGGTCGGGGCGTTTCAATATTTTTAGTTAAATTATTTTATTTATCTGGGTATTAAATTAATAAGATATAATGATTTACTTGGATTTTTATATTAAAAAAATATTTTATATTTTACACAAAAAATATTTATATATTAAAAATATTCATCATACATTTTAAAATATTTTTTAATTTGAGACCCCCCAAATGCCACATGTCATCTTCTTAATGGTCCACCTCAGTCAAGAGCGCCAATCGGACGCGGGCAGCCACGTGGCGCGTCCACGTCAGCCTCCAGCACATGCTAAATTGGGTGAGTAGTGCTCCAATTTTGATTTTGGGCGATTTGAAGGGGATTTGGATAAATGAGTACCCAAATCGAATGAAATGTCATAGCTTGGAGGGGAAATTGAATTTTTTGTGACTTGATACCCAAACAGAAGTTTTTTGGTTAACTGAGGTCTTAAAAAGGGCATTCTGCCATTTAAATACTACTTAATAAAGAATTCAACTAGAAAAAAAAATTCATGTTGGAATTCTTATATACATAATTATAATTAAATAATAAAAAAGAAAAATTACGTAAACATAAAACAAATAATAATGCGGAATTGAAAGAGAGTGAGACAAACCGATTTATCCTGGTTCACACACACAACCTGTGTAGCTAATCCAGTCCTCCGAGAGACTCTCTCGAAGATTCCACTATCCGCGTTAAGCTTCCGGGTGCTTAACAAACCGTTTACAACTCCTGCTTGAAGATTCCTCACTTCAAGACTTTTCCCACAGAAAGAAGACCCTCTTCCTATGAATTTACTACAAGGGAACAATCCTCCCTTAAAGTGTATGTTAATACAAAGGTCACTCAAAACAAGACTCTCTTTAAGAGTAGGTATGAGTACAAAAATAAGCTCTATGAAGGCAACTCTCAATTCTCAATGATATTGGCTCATAAAATGAATTGTATGTTTCACAATGAATCTTAAAAATATGGAGAGTTGAATTAATTTAAACAGGGACCTAAAAGCTCTATTTATAAGGATAAAAGCATGTATGACCGTTGGAGAAACAATCTAAAACATCTTTAAACAAGATAGCATGAGAAGGTAAAAAGTGTGTCTGCTCATGTCGGCTGAACATCGATGTTGGAATCAAGGACATCGATGTTATGGCCTTTGATTGTGCATTATTAGTCCAACGGTCACAAGGACATCGGTGTTGCAAAAGGGGACATCAATGTCCTGGCCAGCGAATATGAATTATTGGGCTAACGGTCAATACAACATCGATGTTGGCCAAAAGGACATCGATGTTGCCCAAGACATTGTCCAAGACCCGAGACAAAATAACATCGATGTTCATATGTTGAACAGTGATGTTTTGGACACTTCCAAAACAATCTTAAAAGCCGATTCAAATGGACATCGATGTTATGGTGTTGAACATCGATGTTATGATACATGCCGAAACAATTTTGAAACCCGATTCAATAGGACATCGATGTTATGGAAATAGGACATCGATGTTCAGACACTTCAAAGCAATTTTTTAAGCATAACGGTCATGAGGACATCGATGTTCAGAAATTGGACATCGATGTTCAAAGCTTAGAAACCATTTTTATGATTGAATCGATGTCATATGATGCATGAGTAAAAATGATTTTATTTTGAGCCAATAACTTAGAGAAATGAGTGTTTAACCTTTGTACAATTTTGAACCCTAAGTCTTCTTGTTTGCTTTTCTTTGCTTGTCACTCCAAATCTTGAACTCTTGATCACATAAGGTCTTTGCTCTTGATTAATTTCTTTTTGCTTCATAATAATGATCATCTTAAGACAAGATTGATTTGTCATTATCAAAACCTGAATAGGATAAAGAAATATTAGCAAAGCATTATTTTCAACGCTGTGGGCATGAAAATAAAAGAACATTTATTAATTTTGCAGGAATATTGGGGTTAAGGGGAAGTTGTAGCCCAACTGAGTGGAAGAGCAACATGCATTTTTAGTTTTCGTCTGGTGGATCCGTGTGATTCGACTTAGCGATGGTTACACAATGGAGAAGAAGCGATCCCTAATGCCGCTGTTTGGGCTCCTCTGATTTATAATCTAATAACTAATCTCGGATTTTCTGGTTCAAAAGTTGCTTTGGCTTGTACCATATACTTAATCCAATAACCAATTTTAGCGTAAACAAAATTCCAATAACTAATTTTTAATTATGACATATAAAATTTTCATGTATATTGCCTAAACAAGTATTCCAATTAAATTACAAAGACGAAAGAGGGGTTATTATTTGACACGGTTATAACCAGATTTCCAAAAATAGCCTACAATGCATTTTCAGGGATGCATTTGTAATGCGAACTAAAGCCAAAATAGAAAAGCAAAATTGCATTATAACTTCCAAATTCGGTATTGTAACTACTATTAATAATGCTAGAGTTACTAAGGATTTTTTTACTAATAGAGTTTTACAAGCATATGTGGCATATTGATTTTCTTAGTTGTCCATATCATCTCTATTTTCATTTATTATTTCTAAAATTAGAATTTTCCAAACACAAAAATCTTTACCTATTAATTTTTCATGATCTCTTTCCTTTCTTAATTTTTTCCCCTACTTTCTTCATCAAATCTCTCTCCATTTTTTCTCTTTATGAACTGAATTGAATTGAGGCTGCTGGCTTTGTAGAATGTTAGACATAACTGTATGATTTACAGGTTTCTTTGGTTCCATTGCAAAAAGCTTTTCTGATGCCCATCTCGCTAATTTTACATCACCATGAATTTTGCATGCACCAATGAAGGCTGCCAAGGCATCAGATCCATGCTCTATTGACATTGAAGTCAACACATTAAAAGCCTCGTCCAAAAGACCAGCTCGACCAAGAAGTTCAAGAGACAAGTATAGTGTTCTAAATCTGGTCTAATTTGATATTCTGTCGTCATCAAACTGAATGAAGCCCTTCATTTACAAATCCACCATGGCTACAGGCAGAAAGAACCACAAGAAAGGAAATTCGATCAGGTCTTACACCACTGGATATCATCTTCTCAAAAATATCAATACAATCTTTAGGAGAACCATGGATTTTTGCAAATTAAAACCATGGGAAGCGAGGCATGACCGGCATCTATGTGGACCTATTTCAGCACTAGTTAAAGGAAGGAGAGAAAGAAACTTGCAGGTGTCTAGCTTTGTAGAAATGGTGGCCTGGTGCAGCCTCAATTTAATTCAGTTGAAGTGCTTATTAGCATAAAAAAATAAAGAGAGAAATGGAGAGAAAATCGATGAAGGAAGTAGGGAAAAAAATTAGAAAGGAGAGAGATCATGAAAAATTAATAGGAAAAATTTTTTGTGATTGAAAAATTCTAATTTTGGAAATAATAAATGAAAATAAAAAAGATGTGCAGAGCTACTAAAATCATCCAATGTAAGCATGCTATCCTTAGTAACTCTAGCATTATTGTATTAATAACCAAAACACACATACATACATATATATATATATATACACATACATATATATATATATACTATGATGTAATTACTAAAAACAAAAGCATATTGGCAATTCAGCAAGCAAGTTTGTTCTTCTTTGTTTCGATTCATTGATGAAGCTGGAAGCTTGACTGATCAGTCAGTGATCATGAAGATGATACCTCTGGTGGGGCACATTCTGGAGCTTCTTGGTCGGTGGAAATTCCCTATACGTTACAAGAAGGCGATGGGGAGCGGATTGTTTAGCAAATGTTGCTTCTCCCATGCCTTTCTACGTATACATGGAAAGGCATGGTAAACAAGAAAAAAAAAAAAAGAATTATATTGCACAGAATACTAGCATGGTAACGGCACAGTAATGACCTTTTTTGTTCTTTGAATAGTAGTACTTGAAAGTTGCGTTTTGCTGGATTACACTGCTTTTCGTCCACCTTCCAATTCCCATGAAATGATCTCTCTCTACCTCGCTGCTCGAGCCATGAAAGTAAAATATCACAAAAGAGAAGAGAGAAGCAAGGCTCAAAATTAATGGATTCTTCAGGCTTAAAAAGATGAATCTCTTAGCACAGAAAAAGAAATGTACAAGTTTTTACTATATGTATCGTGGCTGGCATCGCTGTCCCTTTATCGCGAAAATACACTGAAAGAGTCAAAACCAAATTGTGCAACCTGCAAAGAAGTTAGATATCAAACCTGAAGCGAGAAGGGATTCGAGACAGAAACTTTCATAGGCAGGTTTCAAAAAGAATCCATATCCAGGCTAGCAAGAACACTAAAGACATTGGAAACGACGTGAAGTGCATATAAACCTATCTCTTTTATCTGAAAAAGTGATGATTGTATAATAACACGTCTATATATGGATTCTGACAGGGATAAGTCACAGAAGCATATAATAGTTTTTTTTGTTGCTCATCCTATATCTAAAACTTTATCCCGATTAATCCCAATCTGGCCAGGTCATGCATATTAATTATTGTGGTGAGTGAATCTCCATATTTATTTATCACTTACCAACCTATATTTGGTGAAGCATATAATGTTTGGGATAACCTTTTGGTGCACTGTTGTTTTGATTTTTAAGCTCTCGGGAATTAACTAAGCACTAGCTCACTTCCTGTGGGTTTCACCGGCTTACTTATTAATTAATTTTATTAAAAAATTAACATTTTAACTATTATTTCTAGGCATTTGTTATGTAATATTAAAAAAACTTGTACATGATTTGTTTCCAAATCATATATTTTATATCAATTTTTTCTATTTTTTCATATAGATCTAGAAAATAAATAAAAATTATAATATAAATCAGAAAAATAAATAAAATAAACTATTTAATAATAATATAAATAATAACTATTTTTTCAAAATTAAACATGCATTATTGGCCCTTGAAACAAAAAAATAAAAAATAGAAGAAAAAATTATAAGAATTAATTAATAATAACCAAAAAAATTAAAAATATAACAGAGTAATTTTTAAAAAATAAATCAGTAAAATGAATAAAATATAGTGTTAAAAAAATTAAAACAAAAAAATATAATATAGATCAGAAAAATAAAATTTTAAAAACCTATTTAATAATAATATAAATATAAATTAATTTTGCAAACTTAAACATGGATCATTGAGCCAAAAGAAATAAAAAATATTAAAAAATAGAAGTAAAAATTAAAATAATTAATCAATGATAACAAAAAAGTTAAAAAAACATAAGAAACTAATTTTAAAGAAATACAAATCAGGAAAATAAATAAAAAAAATAAATTAGAAAATACAATATAATTCATAAAAATAAATAAAATAAACTATTTAATAATCATATAAATAATAATTTTTTTTATATTTAAACATACATCAGTAGGCCCTAAAACAAAAAATAATATACTAAAATAAAAGAAAAAATAAAAACAATTAATTAATAATAAAAAGGACATAAAAAAACTAAGAGGGTAATTTCTAAAAATAAAAATCAGGAAAAAAGTTTTAAAAAACTATTATTATGAAGAAAGAACAATAAAACTAAAAATAGAAATAAATTAGAAAAATAAATAAAATAAAATACTGAATAATAATACAAATAATAATTAATTTTGTATATTTATACCTGCATCATTTGTTGATCCATACTTGGGCCTACATAATTGATGTAACAGCCAGGGTAAAATTTATGTTTTTACTGGGACTGTAAAAGGCTTTGTACAATAATTTACCTTATAAAATTAATCTTGGGTAATTATTTCAGGGTAAATTATGCATCGGATTCCGAAACCGTCCTATACCCCACGTCCTAGATTTTTCTGCGGATTTTACGGACCAGAGTTGGTATTTTTCGGGTCCAAGAATCTCGAGGAAAGTCAGGTTTAACCTCGAAAGAACGGACCAGAAATAAAGTTAAGTGGGTATTTTAGTTATTTGCTGGTCCAGACAATACCCGGTTGAGTGTGTGTGACACGCTCACACCACCTTTTCTTCCGTCCATATCGTCGTCTGCAAAGTTTTCTCCTTCATCTACAAGCTTGCCTGATTTTCTTATTCTTCCCAGGTAAGGAAAAATTCTTCTTCCTTACACCTTACCTTTTTCTGCCTATGACCGTTTATGCTCCTCACCTGCAAAGCAAATACCATATCAGCCTTCTTCTTGCATTTCTTTTCTGCACCCAGTTTCTGCCAACTTTTCTTCCATATATATTTATACATATAAGATAAGAAAATAACACAACAACCCCACAACCAAAATAACACAGTATCCATTCATCTTCTTCTTCCTCCTCCCTGTGACGCTTACTACAATTATCCCTTGAGACTACGACGACCACACCAAGTTGAAGAAAGCTATTGCTTCGCTGCAAGGGTGAGTTGGCATCTCACCAAACCTTTCTCGTTTTTTTTCAAAAGTATAAAATTACATTTGTGGGTTGTAGTGCGAGAGTTGCATGGCTACTGGTTGCAGGACTTCTTTTGGGAAAATTAGGGAAGACACCGAGTTGATGACTCCAAAATTTGATTAAGCGGGCCTTTAACATAAGGGCTTGGCTTTTTGGCCTAAAGACTTGGCATGGGTCTTGTGACCTGGGCATTAAGCATTAAGTCTTGTGGGCTTTGGGTTGTTATTTTGGGCAAAATAAAAGTTGGGCCTAGAATTAATATAATATATATATAATAATAATAATAATATTAAAGTTGTAAAAAAGCTCTCTGATTTCTTCGGACACACGACTCCAAGCTCCTAGGGTTTTACGTGGTTCCTATGGCGGCAGCCACCAGCCCCACAGCGGTGGCAGCTCCTGTGACTTCGACGGAGGAATTGGATCAACAGGAGCGTAGCAATAAAAAGGTGAAGTGCACAGGTATGTCTGGTATCGACTTCTCCAAGCCGATTCCTCCTGAAGAGAGGTTGTTTCCTGATGAACCAAGACGTAAGGGGTCCTACAAGTTCATGCTTACGGGCCAATCGTCTGAAGCGGAGATGACAGAACCTGATAGGGAGGACTGGGACGGTTTTCTTTATGAGGATTCAGATCCAGAAGAAGAGGATGAAGAAGACCCCTTTTGTCCCACGATTCGCTTATCCTCTGCTGATAAGCGACGTATCTACCAGCGTTGGAAGCAAACTCTAATTATCAAGTTGCTGGGCAAGAAGGTTGGTTACCGTTTTCTACATCAAACTCTAATGAACCAATGGAAACCGAAGGGGGACGAAGTGATTTCTATCTTCTTCAGTTCCATAATGATCAGGATTATGACCGAGTGTTATATGATGGTCCATGGATTGTCGCTGATCACGTCCTTACTATGCGGAAGTGGTAGCCACGCTTTGATCCGGACGAAGCAACCATCGATAGGGCAATCTTGTGGGTGCAAATTCCAAAGCTTTATCGTGAATACTATGATCATTCAATTCTCTTTCGGGTCGCTAAGCGAGTTGGCCGTCCGATCAAAGTTGACGAGGTCACTCTTCGGGCCACAAGAGTGAAATATGCCCGTGTCTGTGTTGAAGTTGATCTTACAAAACCTCTACTATCCAAATTCCATATGCATCGTCGCGTCTGGAAGCTTGTTTATGAAGGACTGGACTCCATTTGTTTCATGTGCGGACATTATGGACACACCCTAGATTCTTGCCCCACCAATTCAGACACAAAAGAGGCCGCTTCTAATATGGATACTCATACTGACACACTACCTGTTGTTGCTGAGGATGTTCCAGTTCCTATGGAGGAGGAACGACCAGAGCTCTTTGCTAATCATGGTCCTTGGATGCTTGCGGAGAAGAAGAGAAGAGGCCGACCTAAGGGACCCAGGGGTGCCCCGGTGGAGAGGACTTCAGGTTCTGTGGAGATGGTTTCTGGCTCTCGATTTGCTTTGTTAAGTGAACACAATGATCATGCAAATGATTCTCCAGTAACTCGTACTTTGGTTCAGCCTCAAGAGGTAGTCAACACTCCTGTTATTTCGTCCCCACCTATCCGGGTGCAGGTATCCTCCCCCTCTCCTACCAATGTTCCTATTGTTTCAAAACCTAGTACCACTAACGTGCCTGCTAGGGCAGTTCGTATGGCTTCAGCAGGATCTGCTACTATACAGCCATTTCCTCAGCCACATGTCCAGTCTAAGATTCACCAACATACTACTCCTTCTACTTGTTCTTTGAAAGATTCCCCTCATGTCACTGTGTCCCCATCTGGGACTCTCCCTTGCCCAATGATCCTGGAAGTTTCCTCTCCATCAGTTCCTGTTCCTTCTCCCCCCAAACCCCCGGACGGATAGGAATTGTCTTCCCTGAGGATCTTCCCTTCAAATAACTCTACTGATGTTACGATGAAACCGGGTCCTGTATCACAGACGGTGGCTCCGATTTCTGAAGGTCTCTCTTACGACAGCTCTCCAACCCCATTGGAGCTGTCACATACTAAGTCTCACTAATTTGGTTTCCTCCGTATGGAGTTCGTACATTATCTATCCCATATTATTTTTATGCGGACTCTGTATTGGAATGTACGTGGTGCTTCAAGCACCGCTATTAAAAATGTAATTCGTGATCTTGGGCGAATGCATCATGTACAATTGTTGGTGATTTTCAGAACCCCGAGTTAGTGGGGACCGTGCGCAAGCCATTATCGAGTCTTAGGGATTTACGCGGAGTTTTCGAGTAGATGCTGTTGGCTTTTCTGGTGGTTTGTGGGTTATGTGGCACGAGGGGGGGTGATTTTGTCAAGGTTGTTGGCAATGTTAATGGATTCATTCACTTGGAAATCAATTCCCCAACTAAAGGATGCTGGTTACTTACGGCTGTTTATGTCAATCCGGATATACAGGCTAAACAAGCTCTCTTTGCTAATCTGCTTACCTTCTCTTTGACGGTTGGGAGGCCTTGGGTTATTTTGGAGGATTTTAATGAGATTTTGGATGCTATGGAGAAGCAGGGTGGGGTATCAGTGGATACTACTAGATGTGCTAAGTTTTTGGATTGGATTAATCACTGTCGTCTTGTGGATTTAGGTTTCTCGGGACCTAAGTACACTTGGCGAGGTCCTTCACACCCTAATGGTCGCATATTTGAACGGCTCGACAGGGCTTTAGCAAATATGAGTTGGATCCATTTGTTCCCTGAGGCCTCTGTGCGTCACTTGGCTCGAGTTAAGTCTGATCATCATCCCATTTCTTTGTACACCGAAGCTTATGTTGGTGGACGTGGGCTAAGACCTTTCAGATTCGAGTATGCTTGGGTTTCACATCCGGAGTTTGCCGGAGTTGTACAGGATGCCTGGGCTTCTAATGAGGTGTTATCGGGTAAGCTTTCTTCTTTGTCTCAGATCCTCTCCTTATGGAATCATGAGGTGTTTGGGAATATTTTTAGGAGGAAGAAAAGGGCTCTATCTAGACTTATAGGGGTACAGAAGGCTTTGAGTCATTCCTGGAGCCCTTTTCTTGTTCGTTTGGAATCAGATCTTATGCAGGAATATAACACCATCCTTCATCAAGAGGAACTACTTTGGTTTAAAAAAGCTCGTGTTAACTAGATAGAACATGGGGATCGGAACACACGATTTTTTCATTCCTCTGCTATGATTCGGCGTCGCAGAAATAGGGTTACTACTTTGAAGGACAATGATGGTGAATGGATTTGGGAGCAGTCAGCCATGCAGGACTTGGTGGTGCTATTTTAGACTGATTTATTTACATGTGACTCTTCTCTTTTGCATGGTTTTCCTTTGAAAGGGAAATTTCCGCAACTGTCCCACCAGGAGCTGAGTTCCTTATCCTGTCCTGTCTCAGATACTGAGGCTACTCAGGCTATGTTCCAAATGGGTGCTTTTAAAGCACCGGGTCCGGATGGGTTTCAAGCCTACTTTTATCAAAGTCAGTGGGAGATTGTAAAGCAGGATTTGTTTTCTTTTGTGAAGGAGAATTTCTTGGGTACTGTCAACATTGATGCTACAAATAAGACAGCTATGGTTCTAGTTCCCAAAGTTGATGAATCGGAGCTGGTCTCTCAGTTTCGTCCGATTGGATTATGCAATGTCACTTACAAACTTGTTACGAAAGTGTTGATTAATCGGCTCAAATCTCTTCTCCCTAAGGTGATTGGCTCATTTCAGAGTAGTTTCGTCCCTGGCCGACACATAGTTGACAATATTATTGTGGCGCAAGAGCTCATCTATACTATGCGTACCATGCAGAGTACCCGAGGTTTTATGGCTATAAAGGTGGACCTTGAGAAAGCATATGATCATTAGGATTGGTCTTTTTATTCAAGAGGTCTTGGAGGAGCTTAACTTTCCTACATCCATATGCTCTCTTATCATGCCTTGCCTTTCTTCTGTTGACATGCATGTTCTATGGAATGGAGTTCCTACAACGAAGTTTAAACCTTTAAGGGGGGTGGGGCAGGGAGACCCCCTATCCCCCTACCTTTTTGTGCTTTGTCTAGAGCGTTTTTCACATTTGGTTTTGCAGGCGGTCCAAGAGGGTCGGTGGAAGCCATTATCGGCTCAATATGGCGGACCGGCTGTGTCTCATCTTCTTTTTACTGATGATATGTTGTTATTTGCAGAGGCTTCGGTAGAGCAGCTCACGATCATCCAACAATGCCTTGATCTTTTTTGTCGTTTTTCTGGATAAAAGGTCAGTTGTGCCAAGACCAGGATCTCTTTTCCTCGTAATGTGTCTAACGAGCTTCAGGGTCAACTCAGTCGCATGAGTGGTTTTCAGCACACTGATGATCTGGGAATTTATTTAGGAGTGCCACTTTATGCTGGCCGGGTCACGAAAGCCACTTATGCAAACATTATCACCTCTGTGCGGGAACATTTGGTAGGGTGGAAAGTTGATCAGCTATCCTTAGTTGGTCGCCTTACTCTTTGTCAATCTGTTTTATGTGCCCTTCCGGTGTATACGATGCAATCTGTTAAGTTACCAAAGGGTGTCTGTTTGGAGATTGAACGTTTGTGTCGTAATTTTATTTGGGGTGACACTGTTGAGGATAGGAAATCACATTTGACTAAGTGGGATACTCTTTGTCAACCGAAGTCTTGTGGGGGGTGGGCCTCCGCCATCTGCATTGGTTTAATGATGCTTTGATTCCGAAGCTGGCTTGGGCCATCATTAGTTCTGAGGACCGGCTTTGGGTTAAGGTATTATCTGCTAAGTACTTCTAGCTTGTGGGTGGCTGAGTTTCTTTGCGTGATAAGACTTTTGGTTCTCTAATTTGGAGGGCCATTAAATCGGTACGGTGGGCGGTGGAACAGGGGGTTCGTTGGGTGATTGGTGACGGGAGGCAGATCCGGTTTTGGCTTGATTGGTGGGTTGAGAGTTGCAATGGTTGTCTGCTTCAGTTTGCTACTGGTCCTGTGGCAGATGAACAATTGCATTAGCCTCTGGCTAGCTTTGTTACGGCTTCGGGTGAATGGAATTGGAGCTTATTCAACGATCTTCTACCACAGGAGGTCGTTCTTTAGGTAGCAGCTATGCTACCTCCTATTTATGGTCCAGTTGACCGGATATGTTGGGGTTTCTCTAATTCTGGTTCCTTTACTTCGAAGTCCGCATATGCATTGCTAGCTAAGAGCGCATGGAACTCTGCTGATACTATCTAGAACTGGGTGTGGAAATGGCAAGGGCCTCAGCGAGTTCGTTCTTTCTTTTGGTTGGTGGTGCATGAACGCCTCATGACCAATGATCAGAGGTTCAGACGCCGCTTTACAACTTCGCCAAGTTGTCAAGCTTGTCATGGGGTTTTGGAATACTCTACATGTACTGCGAGGATGTTGGCGTGCCCAACGGGTTTGGAGAAAAATTGTTCATCCTGCAAAGTGGTCTGATTTTAATTCGGGTTCTTTGCATACTTGGCTATGTAGGAATTTCAGTGGAGATTATGGTAGTACTACATCTAGTTCCTAGCAGACTATTTTTGGTGTCACCCTCTGGCAATTATTGGGTTGGCGTAATGGCTGGATTTTTGGATGACATAACGTTGGCTTCTATTCTGTTCCTGTTATATTTCAGCTAGCCAACGAAATTCAGTTGACCCTTCATGCCAAGCTCTTAGTGAGGAACAAGCCAATTCGGAAGTGGAGGGATGTGGGCTGGGTGTCTCCAAATGTGGGGTGGTTCAAACTGAATACTGACGGAGCAATTAAGGGTAACCCAGGCCTAGCCTCAGCGGGTGGTGTATGTCGTGACTCTGGTGGGGGATGGTGCTTTGGCTTTTCAGTTGTTCTGGGTATCTGCTCCTCGTTCAAGGCTGAGGCTTGGGCAGTATATTTCGGATTGATGCATGCCTGGACGGTTGGTTTTCGTCGTATTGTTCTTGAGCTTGGCTCTCAGGCTCTTGTTCGTCTCCTCCAGAAACGACACCATGGACATTTTTATCCTCTATTCCAGCAGATTTGCTCCCTCCTGGAGCGGGATTGGCAGGTTCACATCATTCATACCTACCGTGAAGCCAATCGTCTGGCTGATACATTGGCCAATGGAACCACTGGTTTACAGATGCAGTTACATGTCTTTGATTCTATTATTCATTTTGTATTGACATTTACCAGGCTGATTTACGGGGTGTTTCTTGGCCCCGGGCTTGTGTTGCTGTTTAGTTTTTCTTAATAAATGGGCTTAGGCCCCATCTATTCACCAAAAAAAAAATAATAATATTATATATGGAAGATAATATATTTCTAGAAAGGATATTATCAAAGAATAATATCCGGAATATGTATATATACGATGTATTAATTTGTGGAAAAAGGAAATACAAATAATTTAATAATAATAATATTTATATCTAAGTATCAAACGAGTACGGGTAATGGGGTTGTAGTCATTTGCATATCATATTCACTGTGCATTTGTGTGACTATGTTTTTGTCAATAATTATATATAGGAGTTGATAACAAGCGGTATCCCGAGGAACCAGAGCTGGGACATTTTGAGGACTTTCAGGAGAAAGAAAACCGATTAAGGTGAGGATGGATAACCTTTGATATGTTGCACATAGCACTGTTGTGTTTTCTGTTTGTTGAATTGTTTGATTGAACCGCTGAGTTGGTTGAGTTTGGCTGTTTTGTTATTGTTGATCTGTTAACTATGGAAAAACTGATATGATGAGATAATTGGATAATTGGAAGTTGTGTTGACGACTTAATTGTCACTTGAAAAGTAGTGGTACGACTCGATGGTTAGAGACTATGTTGTGGTGGCCATGATCTGGGTTCTTGTGATAACCATGTCTATGCTTGGGATGTCTATCCCGTGATTATATTTTGGGATGTCTATCCCTGGGTTACTATTTTGGGATGTCTATCCCTGGGTTCTCTTTTGATCTGGCACCCGGAATACGTTAATAACCAGGTACGACCCTAGCTTGTCCAGTGACGGGGCCCGAAGATAAAAATTGGAAATTATATAATGTCTTTTAGCCTTGGCTCAGTCATGTTTCAAATGAATCCTTGTTTTGTCCTTTGCTAGTGTTTTTCTTTCTCGGTATTATGTTTGCCTGCATATCTCTGTTTTTCCATGGTTGGTGAGCACTTCGGACTCACCCCTCGCCTGTGGGGTTTCATCCCGTAGGATGAGTTGCTCGTAGTACAGGTACGTGGTTCGGCCAGCTGCTGTTTCTACTCCACCAGACCCCGGATCCATACCCCCGTTGCTTCTCATTCTAAGACTTCCGCTGCTTGTCTTTCTATTGTGTTGTTGCTGTTGAGGATATTTTCTGCCGCTGTTGTTACTGTATTGTGTCTTGTTGTTGTAACATATATCCTCTGCTGATGGTTGGTTTGGAGTGTATTGATTGTAATAATGGTCCCCGGGAACAGGTGACAGATATTGTATTTGGGTTTGCCTTGTATTGTATTTGTATCATATGTACTGTCTGCTACTGTAATAAGAATAGTTCTGGCACGTGTTTACCCTGTACGGTAAATGCGGGTTGGGGCGTTTCATTTTTTGCAGCGGAGCAGGCAGTAGGTCCATAGGGTGATAATTGTGCTTGTTTGTTTGCTTATATGTGCATAGTTTTTAACATGCATGCATACATTCACATATAGGTACGAATGGATCCGGTGGGAGGAAACCAGCATGCTGAGAAGCGTTTGGAAGATGACCAAGTATCGGTTGATCAGCCGCAACCGGTCGTGGGTGGACAAGTACCCGCGGCAATACCAGCGGACACAACACAGATTATGCATACCATGACGCAGTTCTTGCAGCGTTAGGATGCTAGGGATGCTCGTCTAGAAGCCAGAGAAGCTCGTGAACAGGAGAATCATGGACCTGTTGAGGACCCTGTTTACACCAAGTTGTCCAAGCTAGGCCTTGATGCCTTTACAGGGGTTACTAACCCACAGGCAGCTGACGACTGGCTTCGTCAAGCTCAAGGAGTGATGTTGAAGCTGAGATGCACAGATGACAGGTGGGCTAGGTATGTCGCATCCATGTTTGTCACCGATGTTGCTGTGGATTGGTGGGATTCGGCAACACGTGACATGCCGAAACCAATCATCATGCCTTGGACACAATTTACTGAGATGTTTCGGAGGAAGTTTGTCACCGATGTTTACCAAGACCAGCTCAAGCGAGAATTTTTGAGTTTGCGACAGCAAATCGGACAGTTGGTGAACGAGTATGAGATCCAGTTTGACCGCTTATCCATCTATGCATCAGAATATGTGTCCACACCAGAGGCTAGATGCAAGCATTTCTGGGATGGCTTGCGATCCTGCATCCAGACAGTCATGGGATGTAAAGTTTATGAGACTTGCCAAGATATGCTTGCAGATGCTCTTCGAGCAGAAGTCATCTGGATGGGGAACGAAAGAGAGATGGAAGAAGTTCGGAAGAGGAAATCTACACAGAGTGCTGGGAATCAGAACAAAAGGTTCCAGAATGCCGGTACTAGGCTAGGGTATGGACAGACCCAATCCATACTAGTGTCCCAGGGTCGAGGCTACAACAACAATCGCGGGAGTTCATGGACCCAGTCTGGAGGGACTTCATCCGGAGACACTCGCCCTAGAACTCCTTTGTCTAAGGTGAGGTGTTTTGAGTGCAATGAAGTTGGGCACTACCGGAGTTCGTGTCCTAAGTTGGGAAGATCCGAAGTTTCTGTTCCTGCTCAAACTGTTCAAGCAACAGTGGCGAGCGTACCCAGTGGTTCTGGAGTTGGCCGAGGCCGTGGACGTGGAGCTACTCCTACTCGGACACAATCAGCCATGAACCAGAGTACAGCCGCTCCGAGGGCATTTGTGATCACGGCTGAGGATGATCCCGAGAATGCTGATGTTATTGCAGGTACCTTTACAGCTTTTGGTAGTATTGCATATACTTTGATTGATTCTGGTACTACGCATTCTTTTATCGCTCAGAGTTTTGCTATAAAACATAGCTATAAGGAAGAGAGCTTAGCATGTCCGTTGAGGGTTAGGTTACCCGCGGGCACAGTAGTGAGATTAACACAGGTGTGCAAGGATGTTCTTCTTTCATATGATGATGAGGTTTTCTTAGCCCGATTGATCGTGATGAACATGGGGGGATTCGACATAATCCTGGGGATGGATTGGTTGTCGAGATATATTGCCATGGTGAACTGTCAAACCAAGGAAGTGTTGCTGACTTTCGATGGTGGTCGACAGGTTTTGGTAATAGGTAATAGGAAAGCTGCTGCCACGTGTAGCATCTCCGCTATGCAGGAGTTTGGAGTGAAGCCGCATAGTCCAGATGTTTTGTTGACCCATATCACCGGTGAAGATACACGGGATCCTACCCCGGGAGATATATCAGTAGTGAAGGAGTTCCTTGATGTCTTCCCAGATGATCTGCTAGGTTTACCACCCGACAGAGAGGTTGAGTATACTATCGACTTGATGCCAGGAGTCACACCTATATCGATGGCTTCATACAGGATGGCACCAACAGAGCTCCAGGAGTTGAAAAAACAGTTGGATGAGCTGCTAGGAAAGGGTTTCATCAGACCTAGTACATCACCATGGGGTGCACCAGTTCTGTTCGTAAAGAAGAAGGATGGTAGCCTGCGGATGTGTGTAGACTACCGCCAGCTAAACAAGGTGACAGTTAAGAACAAGTACCCGCTGCCCAGGATTGATGATTTGTTTGATCAGCTGCAGGGAGCCACTGTGTTTTCCAAGATTGATATTCAGCCTGGGTATCACCAGATCAAGATTGCAGAGAAGGACATACCGAAGACTGCCTTCCGCACACGGTATGGTCATTTCGAGTTCACAGTGGTACTGTTCGGATTGACCAATGCTCCAGCAGTGTTCATGTGCTTGATGCACTTGGTTTTGAACAAGTTTTTGGATAAGTTTGTTATGGTATTCATCGATGATATCCTCATCTACTCTAAGAGCAAGAAAGAGCACGAAGAGCATTTGAGGATAGTGCTTCAGAGGTTACGGGAGAAGCAGTTATATGCCAAATTCAGCAAGTGTGAATTTTGGCTTGGAGAAGTTTCCTTCCTCGGACATGTAGTAGGCGGGGATGGAATAAAAGTTGACCCTGCCAAAGTGAAAGCCGTGTTGGAGTGGGAACCTCCTAAGAATGTGTCTGAAGTCAGAAGTTTTCTTGGCCTTGCAGGATACTACCGAAGGTTCATTGAAGGTTTTTCTTTGATAGCTAGTCCCATGACCAAGCTATTAAGGAAAGAACAGGCATTTTTTTAGAGCTTGGGATGTTAGTATAGTTTTGAGGAGCTTAAAAGGAAGCTGACCACAACACCGGTTCTGACAGTACCGAAGCCCGGAGTGGAGTATGTGTTGTTTTGTAATGCATCGAGTCTTGGTTTAGGAGCCATGCTGACGCAGGAAGGATGAGTGATTGCTTACGCCTCCAGGCAGTTGAGGGATCATGAGAAGAATTGTCCGACGCATGATCTTGAGATGGCAACTGTGATCTTGGCTCTGAAGATTTAGAGACACTACTTGTTTGGAGAGAAGTGTCGAATTTTCACCGACCACAAAAGCCTTAAGTACATTATGACTCAGAAGGAGCTTAACCTGCAATAGAGACGCTGGGTTGAGTTGCTTAATGATTATGACTGTACTATCGAGTATCACCCAGGAAAGGCTAATGTGGTAGCTGATGCCTTGAGCCGGAGACAACCAGAAGATGCTTCCACTAGTTACTCGATGCTCTCGCTTATCGAGTTAAGGAAGCTGGGAGTCAGTCTGACAGTGGATGATACAGGAGCTTTGCTGGCACACATGAGTGTCAAGTCCAATCTAAGAGGATGGATAGTGGAGTTACAAGAAGGAGATCCCGACCTAGTCAAGCTAAAGGAAGGGGTAAGGAGTGGAAAAGAAGATAAGTTTTGTATAGCTGATGATGGAGCGCTGATGATTGGGAAACGGATATGTGTACCCAATGTCAGTAATCTGCATAGTCAGATTTTGGATGAAGGACATATGACGCCATATCCAATGCATCCTGGAAGCACCAAGATGTATCAGAACCTGAAGAGCCATTTCTGGTGGCCTCGTATGAAAAAGGATGTAGCCGAGTATGTTGCAAGTTGTCTTACTTGCCAACAGGTGAAAGCCGAACATCAGGCTCCGACAAGGAAGATGAGACGTTGACAGTGCCGGAGTGGAAGTGGGAGATGATCACCATGGATTTTGTGATTGGTTTACCGATGACTCGGAGGCAACATGATGCTATTTGGGTCATCGTCAATCGATTAACAAAATATGCTCATTTTCTCCCTATCCGCCAAACCGACACCATGGACACATTGGTGAGTAAGTATATTGCTGAAGTTATGAGAATACATGGGATTCCAAAGTCCATAGTCTCAGACAGAGATCCCAGATTCACATCACGTTTCTAGAAGGGCTTACAAGCAGCTTTGGGAACCAAGTTGAGCTTCAGCACTGCTTTTCATCCTCAGACAGATGGACAGTCTGAGAGGACTATACAGACACTGGAGGACATGTTGAGGGCTTGCGCACTTAACTTCAGTGGGAGTTAGGATAAGTATCTACCCTTGGCAGAGTTTGCGTACAACAACGGCTACCATTCCAGCATTGGTATGCCACCTTTTGAGGCCCTCTATGGGAGGAAGTGTAGAAGTCCAGTGTGTTGGGATGAAGAAGGTATGAGACTGATCGTCGGACCGGATTTAGTCCAACAGACAGTTGACAAGATCCAGACGGTGAGACAGTGTATGAGAGCTGCTTAGGATCGGCAGAAGAGCTACGCCGACAAACACCGACGTGAGATGGAGTATAATGTTGGTGAGAAGGTTTTCCTCAGAGTAGCACCTTGGAAGGGTGTGATTAGGTTCAGCAAGAGAGGGAAGCTGAGCCCAAGGTATATCGGGCCCTATGAGATCGTGGAGAGAATTGGACCACTAGCTTACAAGCTGTCCTTACCTGATGAGCTATCACGCATTCATGACGTGTTTCATGTCTCTATGCTGAGGGGGTATCGATTGGACCCTAGTCATATTGTGGCCCCAGTGGATGTTGAGGTAGCTGAGGACCTCACCTACACAGAAGTGCCGGAACAGATTCTTGCTCGAGAAGTTCGGTAGTTGCGGAATCGTGCCATTCCCATGGTCAAGGTCAAATGGAGTAAGCATTCCGCTAATGAGTCTACATGGGAAGTTGAAGAACACATGCGGTCCCAATATCCGCATCTCTTCACAGGACAGGAATGAATTTCGAGGACGAAATTTTTTAAGGGGGGTAGACTGTAACAGCCTGGGTAAAATTTATGTTTTTACCGGGACTGTAAAAGGCTTTGTACAATAATTTACCTTATGAAATTAATCTTGGGTAATTATTTTAGGGTAAATTATGCATCGGATTCCGAAACCATCCTATACCCCACGTCCTAGATTTTTCCGCGGATTTTACGGACCAGAGTTGGTATTTTTCGGGTCCAGGAATCTCGAGAAAAGTCAGGTTTAACCTCGAAAGAACGGACCAGAAATAAAGTTAAGTGGGTATTTTAGTTATTTGTTGGTACGGACAATACCCGGTTGAGTGTGTGTGACACGCTCACACCACCTTTTCTTCCGTCCATATCGCCGTCTGCAAAGTTTTCTCCTTCATCTACAAGCTTGCCTGATTTTCTTATTCTTCCCAGGTAAGGAAAAATTCTTCTTCCTTACACCTTACCTTTTTCTGCCTATGAAACGCCACCTACCCTTCATGCTCCTCACCTACAAAGCAAACACCATATCAGTCTTCTTCTTGCATTTCTTTTCTGCACCCACTTTCTGCCAACTTTTCTTCCATATATATTTATACATATAAGATAAGAAAATAACACAACAACCCCACTACCAAAACAACATAAAACAAAGAAACAAATAGGATGCTTAATTGTGAGAGACAAAATAACTTTAATACTATATCAACATTCGTACGTAGGCAAATAGTAACAAAATAAAGAAGAAGATAGAGAAACTGTATCATACAGACAGAGACTTTATCTAGATCTTGTGTAGTGTAAAAATAAAACAAAGAAGGAGTAAAAAAAATGAATGAATGATAGTGAAACTGTATCACATACAGAGACTATTATTTCACATACAAAAAAATAGAGAGACTGTATCTGTATTTAAAAGAGAGATAATGAAATTTTTGAAAAGATAGATGAAAAAAACAAAAATGATTAAAGATTAGTTTTGAATAACAATATTATCTTATTAGTTGTAAAATTTATCAATAAAGGTAATATAATTCTTAGAGTAAATCACATAATATATATATAACAATACAATTACAATGAGTTTTGTTTTCAAATCAATGACATAAATTATTAGTTTTTTCAGATAAGAGTTTATCAGGATTTTCTTATAAGAGTTTAAATATTATCAGGATATAATTGATAAGCTTTTGTTTTTTTTTTAAATATTGAATTTCAGCTTTTAGCTTAAATCGTATGAGGATATAACATATAAGCTTTACTGGTGGAAGTTTAATTATTATGGGATAATTATGTTTGTTATTATGGCCAATCAAACTGCACCTACAACCCTCTATATGGCAATAAAGGAAGACCCGAAGCCTCCACATGGCAATAAAGTAAGACCTCAAAAATCCTATGTGTCAAAACCTGATGAGGGATACAGCTTTAAATATATATAGTAGATAATAGATTCCACTTTTTTACATGGTAATTAAGCTAATGAACTATTATAAGGTAAAAGCCAGCTAATGCTGTTGGAAGTAAAAAATGAAGGAACGTATGCATGGAAATTAATGGTGACAGTATAATGATGTTGAGAATGTAGCACGAAGGGCAATGATGAAAATGATATTGATGTTGATAAGTCATCATTGTAGTTCAAACAAAATGGAATCGTGCATTTAAAATTTCCACTCTAGTTTTTATCCAAGAAAACCTCTGTCAGTACTCGAGTTTCATCTCGTCCACATAATTACACATTTCTTAAAATCTTGGAGTTCTCTCTTCCTTATTTTACAATTAGTTTCCGAAACATGAGCCTCATTTGACTTCCTCAAACATTTTCATCGGGGAGGGGGCAGTAGATTAATTTTGTAGTATGCAAATTCTTATACTCCCAAGTTTGGTTCTGTTCATTTGTGAATACGCAATTCCTTGATAACTTGACTTTTTTAGTAGGTAAAGTTGGAGGTAATCTATAAATATAAGGTATTTCTTAAGAATGAGACAAGCTGTTTAAGATTGATGTCAAGTACTACGGAAATCTCTATTAAATCGTAGCTAGAAAATATCATAATGCACTAATTATCCTTAGGTAGCAATTAAGAAAGATAAAATTTAAAGAAAGAAATTGATAATCATTTAAAAAAGTATAAATTTAGAAAAAGTATATTTAATTCTATCTTTGTTTCTTGTTTTTTTTTTTCCGATCAGGAAGATAGAATACTTATATTAAGACTGAGGACGAACAATTTGCGGAGAACCAGCCCCTTATACATCATTAGAAAGCAACAAAGAACAGCCCCCGGGGGATGAACAAAATGAGTAACACCTAAAGACAAAGAAAACGCTTGGCGAGCCAACCAGTCTGCACATTGATTTGCTTCACGATACACGTGCAGCAACCGAACTTGCCAATTCCTTGCAAGAAGCTGCTGCACAGCCCGAAACAACACTGCGTTCCTGCGCAACCTGCAAACCTGATTGCGAAGATCCACTATAATAGCAGCCGCGTCAAGTTCTACTTCCAGAGATCTGATACCTAGTTCCCATACATGATGTAACCCAACAAACAGCCCCCACAGCTCGGCATTCACAGCTGAACAACTACCAATGTGAAAACTGAAACTAGTTACCCAATCCCCATTATCATTACGCACCAGACCACCTGCCGCAGCTTGAAGTCCAGGGGAGGAGGCCACCCCATCCATGTTCAATTTGAACCGACCCAGCTCCGGCGGCTTCCAACGAATCCAGGTCAAAGTAGGGGGATTGGGGGCAAGACCCACCGAAGTATACTCATGTCTGGTCTTCGAGAATTCCGATGCCAAACACAGGATATTTTCACTTGGATTGAAGGGAGCATCACCCTCGGGATCAAAGATACTTCCGTTCCTCCCAGCCCAAATCCGCCAGCAAGCAACGCCGAACAGCACTCTCCAAGGCACCACTCTCGCCACCTGAACATCACACGATAGATTGGAGAAGAGCCATTCAGATATGCAAGTGGAGTTGAAGAGAAAAGAGGGAGGATGGCATGACAAACATTGCCATATGTCCCGTGCCCATACACAGTCCCGGAAGGTATGTAACACCGTCTCGTCCGCCGAATTACATAAGGGGCAGATAGAGTTACTGCATAAATGCCGCCGAAATTGTTGGCCATTTGTGAGTAGTGCACCATGGGCCAATCTTCAAAGAAACATGCAAACTCGTTGCGGACCCGGCCAATGCCAAATTAAGGACCAAAGAGGTGCATTCTCCAGACCTGGAAATTGACAAAGTTGCACATGAGTAGAATGAGTAATGAAATCCCCAGAACGAGAGTGTCGCCAAAAGACTGTATCACGGGCTCCACCCCCATACAGAGTAGCGATTGCCGCGATCTTAAGACAGATACCAGCAGGTAATAAATCTTGGAACTTGCCCCAGTTCCAACCCCCTATAGGAGAAACAAAATCCGTTATCTGCTCCTGCAACTGCACCTCCGGAACCAGGCTTATAGCGTGATCAACTAGTCGGCCAATATCCTCAACCCATGGATCTAACCAAAATAGTGCCCGTTGACCATCCCTAAGCGGCCATTCAACTCCATCACGGATCAAATACCAGGATTTAGCAACCCCTCTCCAAAGTGAGGAGCAAGCACGCACAGGCAGTGTAGACGGAAGTAACGAGGATCCCTTTAGATACTTGGCCCTTAAAACAGAAACCCATAATGAATCCTCTCTTATGACTAACCCCCACCCGATCTTGGGGAGGAGAGCCTCATTCTGAAGAGTGAGGGTTTTCATGCCTAGACCACCCAGATTACGAGGAAGACAGAGAGAATCCCAATTAACAAGATGGATTTTGTGATTCTCCTCACTTGAACCCCAGATGAAGGCGCGACACCTCTTATCAATTTTTCAGATAATCCCAACGGGAAGCCAGACAGACTGCATAGCATAGGAGGGAAGTGCAGAACAGACTTAGCTAGAGTGACCTGGCCAGCCAAAGACAAGTGGCGGCCCTGCCAAGAGGAAAGTCTCGCACGAACCCGGTCAAGGATATAATCATAGGTCTGCTTAGTGACCCGGCTATAGATAAGAGGAACCCCAAGATATCTACCCAAATCCTCAGTCTCTACAAAACCCAGCCCGTCCACGATAGCATCGGCAACGTCACGACAAACGTTAGGGGAGAAAAAGATCCTTGTTTTGCTGAGACTAACTTTGAGACCCGAGGCATCACTGAAAAGACTCAATATATGCTGAAGAATTGGAATCTGGTCAAGAGTAGCTTCCGTAAAGAGCACCATATCATCCACAAAGAATAAGTGAGATAAGGGAGGGGCCTGTCGACACAAGAACATCGGCTTCCAGATACCCGTCGAGACAGCCTGCCCAATCAAATGGCTCAATCTCTCAACACATAATACAAAAAAAATACGAAGAAAGTGGGTCACCTTGTCGGACACCGCGCGAGGCCCGAAATGAATCAGAGGCCACCCCATTCCAGAGAACCCGCATTTGAGTACCACCCACACACCGCATGATGCATTCCACTAAGGGAGCAGGAAAATGTGCAGCAAGTGAGGTATCCCGAATGAACTGCCAGCTTAGTCTGTCATACGCCTTTTCCAGGTCTATCTTAATAGCCATGTAAGCCCGACCTTCCTTCTTTCGACGCATAGAATTAATAGCTTCCTGAACCACAATAATATTATCTGTTATCTGCCGCCCAGGTATAAAACTGGACTGTGTAGGCGCAATCAAGTTCCCCAACAACGGCTTCAATCTATTCACAATGAGTTTAGTAATGACTTTATACAGAACGTTACACAACCCAATAGGTCAAAATTGAGTCATACTCTCTGGAACTAGGACTTTGGGTATGGGAACAATGACAGTTTCATTCATAATCGGGCTCCAGCTAGTTCCCCAAAACATACCACGCACAAACTCGCAAACCGAATCTGCCACCATAGTCCATTGTGACTGGTAAAACAAAGCATGGAAGTCGACGGCCCCTGGCGCCTTATGAGGATCAGAGCTAAAATTATCTGCAAGAAATGTGTTAATGGGCTGGGTAAACTCTGGACAATCCGTTCACTTGGACCCTTAAACCTATTCCTAACCCAAAAATACCTCATCTCAATATAATTGGATTAAAAACAACTAAAAGAGCCCAAATAATATAATGAAATGTATTTTAATATGAATAAACCTTATCATATGTTTTACCATAAGATTAAATCATCTTATTAATCCTAAGGTTTATGTGCACAAAGGTTTTGACTACCAAAATACATTAATTCTACTAAATTAAATTCTTATTATGTCTTAACTGAAAATCAAATCCTCTTACTAACCTCAAGTTAAGCATGTTTTGGAATTTAGTTTTAGTAAAATATTCGTGGGTCAAATTTGGGTGTTCACAGAAGCCCCTCGTTGATGAGTCCTTAGGGACTAAGGACGAAACAACGTAAGAAAGGAACCACCAAATTTGAATGATGAATGTGTGGCGCGTGTCAAGTTTTGGAGCATCCCATGCTCCTCTCCAGGAATCATCTCATCCTGGAGCTTTGGCAATCATCTCATCCCAGTCTCGAGAATCATCTCTTCCTGAGGTGATAGAATCATATCGTCTATCGGGTGGTCAACAAGGAATACTCCCATCCTCGTCAGTTGGGTTTTGACTTAAAAATCATCTCATCCCAAGTCTCGGGAAACATCGCATCCCGAGGTGATAGAACTAGGTTGTCAACAAGGAATACTCCCATCTTTGTCAGCTGGGTTTGACTTGGGAATCATCTCATCCTAAGACAATAGAATCATCTCATCTATCAACAAGGAATACTCCCATCCTTGTCAGCTGGGTTTTGACTTGGGAATCATCTCATCCCAAGACGATAGGATCTTCTCATCTATCAACAAGAAATACTCCCATCCTTGTCAGCTGGGTTTTGACTTGGGAATCATCTCATCCCAAGACGATAGAATCATCTCATCTATCAACAAGGAATACTCTCCTCCTTGTCAGCTGGGTTTTGACTTGGGAATCATCTCATCCCAAGACGATAGAATCATCTCATCTATCAACAAGGAATACTCCCATCCTTGTCAGCTGGGTTTTGACTTGGGAATCATCTCATCCCAAGACGATAGAATCATCTCATCTATCAACAAGGAATACTCCCATCCTTGTCAGCTGGGTTTTGACGATAGAATCATCTATCAACAAGGAATACTCCCATCCTTGTCAGCTGGGTTTTGACTTGGGAATCATCTCATCCCAAGACGATATAATCATCTCATCTATCAACAAGGAATACTCCCATCCTTGTCAGCTGGGTTTTGACTTGGGAATCATCTCATCCAAAGATGATAGAATCATCTCATCTATCAACAAGGAATACTCCCATCCTTGTCAGCTGGGTTTTGACTTGGGAATCATCTCATCCCAAGTCTCGGGAATCATCTCATCCCGAATGGCTTCGCCATGTCTTTAAAAATTCCATCTCACGGCTTGGCTATCTAGTCTCTAGGCTTCTCGTGCCCCTACCGTCGCCTAAGATGTCGCTTCGCGATTGTGTTATCTATGTCTCGGGCATTACATGCCCCTACATCTCCACTTCGTGGCTATACCCTCAAGAATCGTAAGTGGGGTTGCTATACCCTCAAGAATCGTAAGTGGGGATGCCATGCCCGTGATAAATTATGCGCGCATGAAACATTTTTTATTGCAAATGCAAGTAAACGCTAGTAGATGCCCCTTATCTTAGTAGACGGTTTGATCCTAACAACCGGGTATATCTTCTCCCTTCTCTTCTCTCTTTTCTTTTAATTTTTCTCCCCTAGTCTTTCTCTCTCTTTCCCCCCTACAAAGTTTCCTGAATTTTTTTGAAATTTTCCAGATGGGCCCCATCTGTCGACCCCGCGGTCATGTGGGTGAATGACCGTCGCCTTCCGGCGGTCTTGCACTGATGACCGCCGGCAGTGGTGGTCTTCACGACATGACCACCGACGGTGGCGGTCGCGGCCTTCTGGAATTTCCTTTTCGGTTTTTGGGTTTGGGCTTTAGGGTTTTCACGAATCCCACCGACTCAAAATAGTATAAATAGCCTCTTGGGTGCCTAGGGATCCCCATAATTCATCATAACATATCTCAAATACGTCTAGGGCAACCATGAGTGAGAACTATCATCTAAAGTGCTTCGGTGGATGGCAAGTGTTCCCCCTGAGTGTCGTATAGTGATAGCATTCTTAACCCACACTAAATACTACGATTAACCTGCAAGCGCACAGTGTCTGTTATAGCAATCAAGGTCGATCCCACAAAGAACAGTTTAAGTACTACGTCAATAACAACTTGTGATTATTTAGGAAGATCAATTATTGATGAGAGTTGGTAGCTAAAATCGAAATTAACAAAGTAATAAAAATAAAAAGTAAAATCGGCAAAGGGTAATTGATGTCGAGTAAAGCAATAATAAAAACAACCTAGGAGTTCTAGGTTCACACAATCACAACTTATGCAAATAATATATCTGATTATGATCTTGGATGTCTATTGATTATTGTAGGCTAATTGTCTTAAAGTATTAACTCTCAGCTCTCGCATGTTGAATCAATTATTCAGTCCATAACTACCTAGTTCTCACTAGCATAGTTTGTAACTAAACTCAATAAGCATAGACAATTTATCAACCTTAAGAATAACTATCAGTTTTCGCATCACTAGTCTTCTAATCAATCTATGATGTTCAGATCTAAAACCTAATCAATAACTCAGCTCTCGCATGTCGCCATCAACAAAGATTCATATCTAAATTAATGTAAACTTGGTGATCAAGCAAGCAACAAACAATTCAGCACACATAGATCAAACAAACACAACAGATTCCAAGAACAATATCCGAACAAAATTATAAAAGCATAAGAGTAATTGTTTCCTAATCCTAGATTAAGAGATTAGTTCCTCATAATAAAATAGCAAATCACCAAAATCTCACAAGAATTCATCATGTAAACAATTTAACAGAAAGAAAATCGAGATAAGGGAAGGAAGAAAAGTCGGCTGGCCGATTTCTGTGGAGTGATGGTGGCGTCGACTTGCTCCTCTCTGATATCGATTTTTGCTGCAAATTGGACTGGTGATTCTGTGATTCTGAAGCTTCAAATCTTGCTTGAAAAACGTTGAATTGTTGTGGTGAATAACCTTTGAAATTGGATGAGAAATTCGGCACCACCTAGAGGATCCAAAAGAGTGAAAACCCTAACCCTACTAGTGTGGGTGACCTAATAACTAACAAATTCGGCAGAGCTTTGCCCTCTGACTTCTGCCTCGTGAATATGTGGACCTAGGGGGTTCTTTTATACTGCCTTTAGCTGCTGAAAGTCGGTGGGGCTCTCCTTCTTTAAATGGAAATTGAATTCTTGACTTGCACTCCAAGTTGAACTTTTGCCTGTTTTCTGATCCAAAATTTCCACGTCACTTAACTCCTAGAAGACGTCCGAACTGGACAATGGGCTCTTCTACAAAGTTCTAGGTAATTCGCTCAGCTTTCGTTTCATAAAAAAACTCTTCAATTGGACTTCTGTAGCTCAAGATATCGCCGCAACACTGGGCCTAGGTCGGCACAGAAAAATCTGCAACCTGGGCTAAATTAAAATAATTAATGCTCCTTGTAGACTTGCCCAAAAATTATGCAATTTAATCCATAGTGAGCTCTGGAAGTCTAGTTTTGTTTCCAGTTAGTCTCACTTAATTTTGATGCCTAGAACTCCCGAAATTTTCAAAATAGTCGGTTGTGCTCACTGCAGAAAGTTTCCTAAATTGGGTCTAGTTTCCAAATTTGGCTAAAAATCTTCCATTCTTCAATAAAAATGATAAATTCCTGATAAAAAAACTTAATCAGCAAAATTGAAGTACTAATTAACACAATCCATGAAAACACACAATAATATAAAGATTATACACATAATCGACCAAGAATACATAGTAAAAGCCATTCAAAACCATCATAAAAATACTAACATTTAGATGTTATCAAATCTCCTCAAACTTAAACTTTGCTTGTCCTCAAGCAAATAAAACAAAATAAACCAAATGAGGGTTTTGAAAATCTCCACCAAATCACACAATCAAAAATAATTCATATCAAGACTTCCAAGATAATCACCAAGAGCTTATGAGTAATCATTTAAGATCAAATGCTAAGAAAGAAAGAAAATCTCATGAAAAAGTATCCATGCCATAGTCAGACTTACCCGTACAAACTTTCACACAAATCACTTAGCAAAAATCGATTTCTCATATGCATGCAAGAATGAATTGACGTCATGAAAATTTGAAAAACTAGTCCCATAGGCAAATTCCAGAACTTAACTCCACTATTATGAATAAACACTCTCAAAAAGATCAATAGGACTTTACAAAGGATTGTAATGGGGTCTTGGGTAAAGATTGATCAAAGAAAAGGTGTGTAGGAAATCAAAATTCACTTAAGAAAAGATTGCAATATGCATTATTAAGAAATTGAAAAGAATTCTCAAAGTGCAAGTCTTGAAATAACATCCATCATGTGATCATCAAAAGAAATTCAACTTGTTTCAGGGACCATTGATTGCACAATTTCTCATCTCTTTTTTTTTTGAATTTTTTTGTTTTCTTTTCTTTTGAATCGACTTTGTCGATTTTCTTTTCTTCTTTTTTTTTCTACGCTTGACATTCCATAACATACTTGAAACAATTGAAAGTGCAAACATCTTCAATGCATAGATCTTCTTGGATGTGAAAAGATACGGTACAATTGCACTTATCATAGAAAGAATCTTGATAAAAACATAGGACAAAAATCTCTTAAGGAACTTTAAAAAGTAGGGAATGGATAATAAGAAAAGAATGGTAGCTATAAGGCTTCAAAGGGTTAAAGGTGGGTAAATATGGGTAATGAAAGAAAAATTAGCTACCATGATTTAGGCTCAAAGGGGTTAAACAAGGGATAATGATAAAGGGTAGGCTTTTTATTGGCTTGTTGGTTCAAACAAAGAATGCCTAAATCATCTCTTTCATTGAGCATCTATAAGAAAAATTCGCTTTGAGAAGTTCTGAAAACTTGTTCTAGGACATATATATGACGTCAAAAGTTTGAAAAATAATGCATAGGGTGTCGAAAAATGCTAGGCAAAGAATGCTAGAACTTGCATGAACTCATCATAACTAATCATGAACACAAGATCAATCAAAAATCAAACTTCTTGCATCTAAAAGAAAAAGATTTCAAAAACTCAAATTAACTCTCTTGGTTATCCATCAACAAAAATCATCTTGATCATAGAATGGTGGGTTTGAAAACAATTTGAAAAACAAAGAAAAAGAAAAATTTTTGGTTTTCTTTTTTCGAAAATTTTTATTTTTTTGTCGATTTTTTTGATAAGTTTTTTTTTTTAATTTGAAAACCTTATTCTGTCACGCCCCCGCTAAGTGCGACCGGCCAGGTACCTTGCGCACCCACCATGTGCCACAAGGCACCCAAAGGCCTTTCTCCACCTCAACCAAAAACCCCGTTGCCTCTGCTCGGCGGGTTACCGACCAAGAAATGCGCAGCGTAAAAGGAAGCAACAACCGACAAACGCAAAGGCAACAAAAGATAATAAAATGTATCAAAACCAATTAATAAAGACAAATCCTCTATTATCATAAACCATTGCTACGAGGGACAATAACTCATGGTGTACAAAGACATAACCCCTATGTATAAAACAATACAATAACGAGACCGACTTGGCTATACCCATCGACCTACTGCCCGTGCTCTCAATCTCGCACCTGTAAGATAAGGAGAGGAAATGGGGGGTGAGTATAAAACTCAATAAGCAGGTGACACAAAAGGCATTAGCAATGACACAAACAAGCGGCAAATAACATCCAACAACCAACATCTCAGGTCGCCGTGATCAGCCCACGGGTAAGCTATCGTGGAGTTGTACTAAGCCTACCTGCATGGTCTGGTAGCCCTGCCAACAGTGTTACTTCTTAGTCTACAGCCCCACGTACGAGGCATATCAGTTTGGCTACCACAACCACACACGGCGCCAAGCACAACACCACCATCATCTCAATTGACCAAGCAGCCTAGGAGCACTGCAAGGTCTACCATCAAACCATCTCATGTAATGTCATGATGCAAATGGAATGCATGGAATGCATAGTCCGAATATCGGACTCATCTCAAGCTAAGGCATATCATCAAACATCTCAACATCTCAATTGCACCATAGGTGCCATCTCAATAGGAAATTGGATCATCCACGAAGCCAATAAGCATCACAGCCATCACACAAGTATGCAACCGAACTTACCAAACCATTAAACACATCAACCAAGCCATTAGGCACATCAAGGCTATTCATCCCTTCACTTTGGAACCCTTAGGCATCTAGGGTTCTTACTGCCCTGTAACATACACATGAATATACATCACAACCCAATATAGCAAACATAGAACATAATCCACAATTCAATCACATAAATCAACCTTACAGAAACTCTGGTGGAATCTGCCCTGCAGAGGCAGAGACTTCACCGACCTCAAACACAAACCTAAAGGCAGAATCAGCTTTGGGCATACACATGAAAGTTGTAGTCCTGCCTCTTATAGTTCCAGATCCACCAAGAACACTCAATTCTAAGCTCTCTAACTCTAGATATGGCTCCTACATCAAGTCGGGGTCAAGCAGCAAGTCTGCTACAGAACAGTGAAATGTGAAAGCTCATAACTCTCTCATTTCAGCTCCAAAATCCACCAAACCGGAGCTTAATTAAAGCTATGGAAGTTAGCTAACTCTGGGCTTTGGTTTCACTCATTTACAACCAGTAGTTTGGCCGAAATACCTATTTTAGTGGCCAGGGGTCTGTCTGGCCGACAGCAGAACCCCTAGGCTCACTCTCCTCCTTTCCCCTCTTTTCTCTCCATCTCTCTCTCTCACCTATCACGAATTTGGTCTGATCAGAATGAGTGAGAGGTGCCTGGTTTTACCCCTTAAGTGATGGTAAGTAGGTGACTAAGCACCTACTTGCCACACTTGCCAACTTGGTGCCACCTCAAGCTTAAATGTGGCCAATTGGCCTGTGCCACACAAGCTGCTAGCTTGCACACCTTAAGCCTCCAGCACCTTATTCCCGAGCTACTTGTCTCATTCTGATTGGTTGATTTGGCCAATTACGAATTTACCCTTATCGAGCCCAATTGTGCACCGACGGGCACACCAATGCCCCGGTTGTGCACCATTTCGCACCAAATCGAGCCAACCGATAATCCCCTTGGCCAATCGTGCCTCTAATGAATCTATTACACCAAATAATCACATCCCTAGTGTTTTCCATCATTTACCGGCCGATAAGATAAACCTAGCACTCGGGACACCAAACTAGGCCAACCCGTGCCTTCGGATCACTACGAACCCACTTGAGTGCACTAGGCCAAGCCTATGCTCACCATTACTCTCAATCCGACACTAGCACATGTTACCGAGCCTAAACCCATACCAATATGCACACCAACACTATTAACATTACCCACTTTCTCTCGAATACCTGATCCAACCTACACGAACGTCTCGGAAGGACAAGCTACACCCGGCTCTCATCATGTAAATACTTCTCTATATTCAAGGGTGTACCTGGGGTATCACATCTTCCCCTCCTTCAAGGAATTTTGTCCTCGAAATTCAGATGCCACTATAACCTCAAAGGCAATATCAATTCTTTCCTGTAACTTCCAATCATCTTCCTGAACAATCTCATTTGCTATTCTATTACTCCATATTCCTCCCACTATATCTCAATCCTAGTAGTCAAGTGATAACTCAGTCTAATATATCTTCAACTTGTATACCTCGAAATCCATTCTCAAATTCAACCTCAACTCCTCATTTAGATACCTCAAATGACATGTTCATTTGTCACATCTCATTATAATCCATTTCACTTACCTCAAAATTGTCATATCACACTCGTAACTCTCACACCAATCTGTATCACACACCAATCCGTGTCGCTTCTCAATCACAATCTTATAGATTCTAATTCTCTCAACTATTTATCAGTTTCTACCATGGTACAAGTGGATAGGCTAAACGGTACTTATGCCAAACTTGCTTAGTTCATTCCTTTAAAAATATTTTCAAAACAATAATTGCAAAAACGTTATAAATTGTGGCGACATTGTCCAAGTGAACAAAACTTTGTGATGTACTGTTAGCCCTCCAAATGTAACCACATAAGTCTCCACTTAAGTTCTCCAAATGATACA
Organism: Turnera subulata; assembly: GCA_028386065.3. NCBI lineage: Eukaryota > Viridiplantae > Streptophyta > Magnoliopsida > Malpighiales > Passifloraceae > Turnera > Turnera subulata. The sequence continues at coordinate 137,062 of MK814806.1, read as the reverse complement.
TTACTGAATAAGCTACTATAACCCATCTACTCATTCTCTCATCAGTAATAACTTCTACGTCTTATCCACCTCACTATGGTGCACCATCCACACACAACTGCACCAATTGACCAGCGAGGTCAACTACCCCAACCGAACCATAAAATGCTCTATTCACACACTCATGGGTGCACTAGCACTTTAATCCGTCAACCAGTCCAATTGCCCCAACTAAGTCAGAAAGTGCGCTACTCTCGCACTATGCACTAGGCACCTATCGGTTTCCATTTATTATTTAATTGTGTACATTAATATGAGGAGATTGTGTTTATGTATAAAATGAGTTAGTGCCTTTTGTAGCAAGATCTTTATGAAACTAGTGGAGTTGTCTTTATTAATTGTTGTTGATACTATTTTTGTTATCTTTGCTGCCTTGCCTATATTTGTTGATACGCTTCCCTTGACGCTGCGCATTTCTTTGTTTGGTAACCCGCGAGGCAGAGGCAGCAAGCTTTTGGTTGGTACCATGTGCCACAAGGCACCCAAAGGCCTTTCGTCAACTCAACCAGAAGCTCGCTGCCTCTGCCTCGCGGGTTACTAACCTCATATGCGCAGCGTCAATGGAAGCAACAACCAACAAACGCAAAGGCAGCAAAGACAATGAAAAGTATTAAAACCCATTTATAAACACAACTCTACTAATGGTATAAGACACTTGCTACAAAAGGGCACTAACTTGTGTTATACAAATACATAACCTCCTTATATAAATATACACAATAATATAACTAAAGGGAACCAACTCGGCTATACCAATCAACCTACAACCCGTACTCTCAATCTCGCACCTGTAAGAAAAGGGGGCAATTGGGGGGTGAGTATAAAACTCAATAAGCAGGTGACATACAAGGCATTAGCAATGACACAAACAAGCGACAAATAACATCCAGCAACCAACATCTCAGGTCGCCGTGATCAGCCCACGGGTAAGCTATTGTGGAGTTGTACCGAGCCTACCTGCTTGGTCTGGTAGCCTTGCCATCATGTTTCTCCTTAGCCCACAGCCCCACATACGAGGCATTACCGATTGGCTACCACAACCACACACGACACCAAACACAACACCACCATCATCTCATATGACCGAGCAGCCTAGGAGAACTGCAAGGTCCAACATCTCAACATCTCATACCATCTCATGTAATGTCATGATGCAAATGGAATGCATGGAATGCATAGCCCGAATATCGGACTCATCTCAAGCCAAGGTATTATCAAACATCTCAACATCTCAATTGCACTATAGGTGCCATCTCAATAGGAAATTGGATCATCCACCAAACCAATAAACATCACAGCCATCACACAAGTATGCAACCAAACTTACAAACCATTAAACACATCAACCAGGCCATTAGGGACATCAAGGCTATTCATCCCTTCACTTTGGAACCCTTAGGCATCTAGGGTTCTTATTATGAGGAGATTAATTGAACACAACTGACACAACTGTCACGCCCCCGCTAAGCGCGACCGGCCAGGTACCTTGCGCACCCACCATGTGCCACAAGGCACCCAAAGGCCTTTCTCCACCTCAAACAAAAGCTCGTTGCCTCTGCTCGGCGGGTTACCAACAAAGAAATGTGCAGCGTAAAAGGAAGCAACAACCGACAAACGCAAAGGCAACAAAAGATAATAAAATGTATTAAAACCAATTAATAAAGACAACTCCTCTAATGTCATAAACCATTGCTACGAGGGATAATACCTCAAGGTGTACAAAGATATAACCTCTATGTATAAAACAATACAATAACGAGACCGACTTGGCTATACCCATCGACCTACTGCCCGTGCTCTCAATCTCGCACCTGTAAGATAAGGAGAGGAAATGGGGGGTGAGTATAAAACTCAATAAGCAGGTGACATACAAGGCATTAGCAATGACACAAACAAGCGGCAAATAACATCCAACAACCAACATCTCAGGTCGCCGTGATCAGCCCACGGGTAAGCTATCATGGAGTTGTACCAAGCCTACCTGCATGGTCTGGTAGCCCTGCCAACAGTGTTACTTCTTAGCCTACAGCCCCACGTACGAGGCATATCAGTTTGGCTACCACAACCACACACGGCGCCAAGCACAACACCACCATCATCTCAATAGACCAAGCAGCCTAAGAGCACTGCAAGGTCCACCATCAAACCATCTCATGTAATGTCATGATGCAAATGGAATGCATGGAATGAATAGTCCGAAAATCGGACTCATCTCAAGCCAAGGCATATCATAAACATCTCAACATCTCAATTGCACCATAGGTGCCATCTAAATAGGAAATTGGATCATCCACCAAACCAATAAGCATCACAGCCATCACACAAGTATGCAACCAAACTTACCAAACAGTTAAACACATCAAGCTAATCATTAGGCACATCAAGGCCAACCAATGGTTCCATTTAAGACCCTTGGGCATCAAGGGTTCTTACTGCCCTATTACAAACACATAAGTATACATCACAACACAACATAGCAAATATAGAATATAAACCACAATTCAATTACACAAATCACCCTTACAACAACTCGGGTAGGATCTGCCCTGCACCAGCAGAAAATTTACCGAGGTTAAACACGTACCTACAGGTTGAACCAGCCTTGGGCATCAACATAAAAGTTTTTGCCCTCCCTCTTATCTTTCCATATCCACTGAGTACACTCAATTCTAAGCTCTCTAGCTCCAGATATGGCTCCTACACAAACTCGGGTTCCTGCAGCAGGTCTGCTGCAGAACAGTGGACTTGGAGAGTACATAACTCTCTCAGTTCAGCTCCAAAATCCACCAAACCGGTGTCCAATTAAGGATATAGAAGTTAGCTAACTCTAGGATTTCGTTTCACTCAATTCCAACTGGTGGTTTTTCCGAAATCCCTATTTTAGTGGCCAGGGATCTCTCTGGTCGAGAGCAGAACCCCTAGGCTCACTCTCCTCCTTTGCCCTCTTTTCTCTCCTTCTCTCTCTCTCTATCCTTAGCCACGTTTTTAATCTGATCAGAATGGGAGAGAGAAGCCTGGTTTCACCCCTTAAGTGATGGTAAGTAGGTGACTAAGCACCTACTTGCCACACTTGCCAACTTGGTGCCACTTGCACCAAGTTGGTGCCACCTCATGCTTAGTTGTGGCCAATTGACCTATGCCACACAAGCTGCTAGCTTGCACACCTAAGGCTTCCAGCACCTTATTCCCAATATACTTGGCTCACTCTGATTGGTCGGTTTGGCCATTTACCGATTTACCCTTATCGAGCCTAATTGTGCACCGACGGGCACACCAATGCCCCGGTTGTACACCATTTCGCACCAAATCGAGCCAACCGATATCTCCATTGGCCAATCGTGCCTCTAATGAGTCTACTACACCAAGTAATCACATTTCTAATGTTTCCCATCATTTATCGACCAACAAGATAAATTGAGCACTCGGGACACCAAACTAGGCCAACCGTACCATCGGATCACTACGAACCTACTTGTGTGCACTAGGCCAAGCCTATGCTAACCATCTTATCTCAATCCAACACCAACACATATCACCGAGCCATAACCTAACCCTGACCAACATTCACACCAAGAATATGAGCATCGCTCGCAAACTCCCGAATATAGTATCCAACCTACACGAACGTGCCGGAAAGTCAAGGTACACCCTGGCTCTCATCATGTAAATACTTCTTTATATTCCAGGGTGTACCTGGGGTATTACATCATTCCCTCATTCAGAGAATTTCGTCCTCGAAATTCAGGAGCCATTATAACCTCAAAGAGCACTTAAATCCTTTTGTAACTCTCAATCATCTTCCTAAACAATCTCATATGCTATTATATTATTCCTCAATCATTTCAAGCTCTATATTCAGTAGATCACTCAACTATAACTCAATCCTTTATATCTCCGAGTTGTTTACCTCGAAATTCATTCTCAAGTTCAACCTCAAATCCTCACTTAAACACCTTAACTGACATGTCCATTTCTTCAATGTACATCTGATACTCCCTCATGGTCACATCTCATTATAATCCATTTCACTTACCTCAAATTGTCATATCTCTTACACTCGTAACTCTCACACCATTCCGTATCACACACCAGTCCGTGTCACATCTCAATCACAATCTTATAGATTATAGTTCTCTCAACTATCTGTCACTTCTGACTACGGCACAAATGGATAGGCTAAACGGTACTAATGCCAAACTTGCTTAACTCCAGGCCTTTAAAAACATTTTCAAAACAATAATTGCAAAACCGTTATAAATTGTGGCCATATTGTCAAAGTAGTAAAAGTTGCAATGTACCGTTAGCCTTCCAAATGCAACCACACAAGTCTCACTTAACTTCTCCAATTGATACAGTACTCAATGAGCCACTACAACCCATATACGCATTTTCCCATCACTAATAGCTTCTACATCTTATTTACTCCACTACGGTACACTATCCACACAGAACTACACCAGTAGACCAGCGAGGCCAAATACCCCAACCGAACCATAAAATGCGCTATTTGCACATTGGTGTGTGCACTGGTGCTTTAATCCATCAACCAGGCCAATTGCCCCAACTAGGTCACCAAGTGCATTACTCTCGCCTATGCACACCAATTGCACCAACTAAGCTACCAAAACATCCGACTCGAACCAATTGGATAACCGTAGGCCCAATTGCATCTCAAGCAAGCCAACCATGCTTCCGCAGCGCAACTCCGCTTACACATTAATTTCATACGCTTTCTCTGAAACACTCAACCTTTAAACTTAATGTCATCTCCCAAACATTACTAAACTCAAGGGTTTCCTATAACAAGATACTTCTTCTTTGTGATTAGGTGGATAACTCACAAAGATACACAATTCTTCATGCTCATGCTCAAATCCTTCCATATACCTCTTCGATCCTTTACACTCCATAATCTCACTCCAACTAATCTCAACCAACTCTAGGTAATGTAGGATGTCAGCCTTACTCTATACCAAAAACACTTGTAAACTTTATCTTTTCCCCTTACTACTTAAAGCACTTTAAAAGCCTAACATGAACATGAATCATCCTTTAATTACAAACTTTGAACCAACAATCACCAGCCGTTCCTCTATACCTTACTCATCCTAAGGTTCTACATCATGATCTACTACCCTTCCTTTACTAATGTCGAGTTACGACTCGCAAACTACAATGTCACCCCTTAAGGGATGAACCCTAGATGCCACTAGGGATCCAAACTTACCAAACCATTAAACACATCAACCAAGCCATTAGGCACATCAAGGCTATTCATCCCTTCACTTTGGTCCCCTTAGGCATCTCATTTTATACTCATCCCCCATTTCCTCTCTTTATCTTACAGGTGCGAGATTGAGAGCACGGGCAGTAGGTCGATGGGTATAGCCAAGTCGGCCTCGTTATTGTATTGTTTTATACATTGAGGTTATGTCTTTGTACACCATGAGTTATTCTCCCTTGTAGCAACGGTTTATGTGATTAGAGGAGTTGTCTTTATTAATTGGTTTTCACACATTTTATTATCTTTGGTTGCCTTTGCGTTTGTCGGTTGTTGCTTCCTTTTACGCTGCGCATTTCTTTGTTGGTAACCCGCTGAGCAGGGGCAACGGGGCTTCTGGTTGTGTTGACGAAAGGCCTGATTTTGAAAAAACAATTTTGAAAACAATTCAAAAATCATTTTGAAAAATTAAAGTTGAAAACCAATTTTGAAAATAATTTTTGAAAAGGTAATGGCTTTTTACTAAGTAATCTAGAAAAAAAATATGCATACTCAATATATTAAAGTCAAAAACATGCTCTTTATTGACACTAAACAAACAAAACAAACAAATTGCAAAAAAATTTGTTCCCCTTCCTCAAACTTAAATCGGACAATATCCTCATTGGCCAAGAAAGAAAAGAAACAAAGGATAAAAAGATAGGCACATAGGAGAGGCACTCTCCTCAAACTTAGATTGAAACATGTATAACACATAACAAAAGATAATCTAAGTGAGAGAGAAAGTAAACTAAGGCTAAAAAGAGTGGGAGACTAAAAGAAAAATCAAGAAAAATCTAAAGGGAGCTAGGGTGTGAAGTCGGCACTTGGGGCGGTGGAATCGGTGGTGTTGGTGCCGAATTCTAATCCTATGGGTACTAGGAATCCTATGTCTCCAATGATTAGAAAATCCCTAACCAAAAATAAATAAATAAATAAAAACTAAATCCTAATCCTAAAAACTAAAGGAATACTAACCTATATATATTTTTGGTGGGTCTAGGACTAACTAAAAAAATCGCAACTAAGGGGTGCCCATAAAATTCGAGTCGGTGCGCATGGCCTCCTTATGCTCTCGGGTCGGTGCTGCTGCGGGCGTGCCTTCGGTGCAGATGGGCTCGCCTTTGGCGTGCCTTGGTGCTCCTCGGGTCTTCTTGGGTGTGCTGGTTGGCGCGCCTGCGGGTGTGTCGATTGGTGCGCCTTGATGCGCCTGTAGGTGCGTCTGGGCTGGTGGGTGCGTGCTGACCTGCGCGTTGGCGCGCCTTGGTGCATGCTGATGCGTGGGTTGGTGTGCCCTTCCTAGCCCGTGGGCGAGCTAATTGTCCTCCTTGTGCGCCACGGTGCACTAATCGATATATCCTAACCCAATTTTTTTTTTTTGTTTTTCGATTTCTTTTTTTGTGTTTTTCTGAAATGTTCTTCTAATTTTTTTTTGTGATTTTCTATTTTTTTATTTTTATCTTTTTAATGAATTATGAAAAAGTGAAAAATCCTAGGGTGCTAGAAAAATAAAGAAAATTTTAAAAATTGTCTCCTCTAATATAGCCTAGTTTGTTATGAGCTTGCCATCGGAACCTAAGGGTAAGTGCTAAATGTATATGAATGCATCAAAACAAATAAAATCCATCAAGGCACTCAAGCAAATCATCACACAAATTACGCAGAAAAGTAAAAGTTTGAGTTTAAAAAAAGCTTCTCTGGTTAATTTGATGAAGAATTCGTCTTGACCCTTCTTGATGTGGTTGATCTCTCCTTGAAAGATTCCATCTTCTTGCAATCTGCATAGACTCAAAAACAAAAACAAAAATTAATAAAAATAAAAGACTCAAAACACTAAAACTACATTAATTTGTGGGTTGCCTCCCACACAGCGTTTCTTTACTGTCGTCTTAGCTGGACCGGTTCAGAGGCTGGTTATGGTGGATTATGGAGCTTCTCAGTGAATCGCCTCCCTTGAAAATCGCCATCATAGAAAATCTTGAGTCTTTGGCCATTCACTTTGAAAGTTCCATCTCTTTCATTGTATATCTCCACATCTCTATTTGGAAGTAGGTTTGACACCTTGAATGGTCCCGTCCAGGGGGAATTGAGCTTTCCCTTCCATTTGGAATCGTAAAGGAGCACCTTGTCACCTTGCTTAAACTTTCGTTTCTTCAAACTTTCCACCGATATCAACGGCTTTGTAGAAACTTGACAAGAGCTTGCTTGTTGCATTACTACCATAATATCCACATTCTTTTATGAAGAAGTGTCATGATTGGTTGGAGTAGAGGATATTGGCGCAGCTTGCTTCTGCATTCTTTCTTCATGCAACTTCAAGTTTCGACCATTCACCTTAAAAGTTCCTTTCTCCTTGTCCCAAACTTCTACAGCTCAATGAAGAAGGATTTTTGATACCTTGAAGGGTCCAGACCACACGTCAAATTTAGCACTAAAATGCATCACCAAGTCACCTTCCACGAACTCTTGCTTCTTGATAATCTTTGTGTGCTCATCCCCTTTTCCTTTCATTGCACAAAGTAACTTTGGAGCGACATCCGGTGGTCGGGTGATTTCATCAACTCGAAAGCAATTATTTGCTGCAACTTTATTCACTTCCTTTACAGTATTATCCATGGCATCCACTTGAAAACAACTGTCTTCCTCAAGAGGTCCTCTTATTGCTCGGAAACATCAAACTCAACCTTGTCATTCTCTATCTGGAGAGTAAGTTTTCCATCACGAACATCAATTTGAGCTCCAGAAGTAGCTAAGAATGGTCGTCCAAGAGTAATCGGCATCTGGGAATCAATCTCCATGTCGAGCACCACAAAATCCACTGGCACAAAAAATTTTCCAACCTGAATTGGAATGTCCTCCAATATCCCTATTGGGTGCTTGACTGATCGGTCGGCCAATTGAAGAGAGATATTCGTCGGCTTCAGCTCTCCAATATCCAGCATCTCTGTAATCCACTTGGGAATAAGACTAACACTATCTCCCAAATCACATAATGCTCTTTCAATGCACATAAAACCAATGTGGCAAGGGATAGAAAAGCTTCCAGGATCCTTCAATTTCGGGGGCAACTTGTTTTGTAAGATTGCACTGAATTTCTCCATAAGCGCCACTATTTCATAATCTTCTAGCTTCCTTTCCCTGGTAAGAATATCCTTAAGAAATTTAGCATAAGCAGGCATTTGAGAAATAGCTTCAGTAAATGGAACCTGAATGTGTAATTTCTGCAAATGTTTAAGAAATCTTCCGAATTGTTCGTCTTTTTTGCTCTGCTGAAGTCGTTGAGGGAATGGAACTGGTGGTTCATAAGCTTCGACTTTAGGCCATAACTCCTTCGGTTTCTCTCTTTTTTGCTTCGCTAGCTTCCATTTGGGAATCCACTCCTCTTGCTCTTGCTTCTTCTCCTTTGCTTCCTTGTCGGTTGATTGCACTTTTGCTTCAGGTTCCTCCTCCTCTTCTTGCTTAGAGGTGGTTTCGACATCCTCTTTGGGTTGGTGTACATCCTCCAATTGCTTGTCTCTTCTAAGCATCACAGCTTTCACATGTTCGCTTGGATTAACTATAGGCTGCCCTAGTAAGTTTCCTGGGACACTCTTGATCGCCTCAGCTTGCTGCGCGATTTGCGTATAAAGCATCTTCGAGTGAGTCTTCAGTTCCATCAACTCGTTTATGACTCCTTGCATCTTCTTCACTTTTGCGTGTTGAGTTTCCATCAATTGACGTTGACTCTCCATTTGTTGACGTTGGGAATCCATCAAAGATTGTATCATCAAATGAAGATCAGGTTATTGTGGAGCATGAATGTTCAACTGCTGTGGTGCTAATCCTTGAAGATTCCCTTGTTGAATGCAATTTCGCCCCTCCCATATTGGATGACTCGTCCACTCCAGATTGTATGTGTTGGAATAAGGCTTCACTTGCTGCCGTTGGCTCATGAGGTTCAGTTGCTCAATCGGAAGTGTATCACTAGTAGGGCAACTTGCACTCAGATGTCCTCTTCCTCCACAATTGTCGCAAGTCAGAGATGGCATTATTGCTGCTAATTGCTTAGTAAGAGCATCAAACTTGGCATTCAGCATGGTGGTATCTGTGTCCCAAACTCCAGCTACTTCCTTTCGATTAGGTCATGGAGAACCTTGGAAATTGTTGCTTGCCATAGTTTCGATCCTTTGGTATGCCTCTACTGGTGATTGTGACATAAACGCTCCTCCGAAGGCTGCATTTAAACTCATACACAAAGATTCAGTTAAACCAGTAAAGAATGATTGGACTACTAACCAGTCGGCTAAACCATGTTGTGGGCATCCTTGCAAAAGTTCCTTGTAATGTTCCCATGCCTCACAAAAGCTTTCTCCACCATCTTGGACAAAAGATGTAATCATGCTTCGAATTCGTGTTGCTTTATGAGGTGGATAATACTTGCTTAGGAATGCCTTAGATAGTTTGTCCCATGTCTTGTAGGTTGCATGTGCACTCAATTGGAGCCACTTCTTTGCCTTGTCGCGTAATGAGAACGGAAATAAACGAAGGCGAATAGCATCTTCAGTTGCTCCATCAATCTTGATTAATTCGCATATCTCCAAGAAGCTTTGTAGATGTTGATTCGGATCTTCATTGTCTAAGCCTCCAAATTGATCATGTTGCACCATCTTAACAAGTGTTGGCTTGAGTTCGAAGTTGTTGGCTGCGATCTCCGGTTTTCCAACACTTGATTGCGCGGCATCCAAGCTCGGCATTGCGTAGTCACGCAACGTCTTCCTCTGCCCTTCTACCATGCTTGATGTTTCTGCAAAATTCGTCCTTCTTTTGCTCTCTTATGTCGGTATCCTCCTAGATCAATCTCAACAATGCTGTCACCACGTCAAGCTTTGGTCATAAAATCGGCAACACCTGCAAAAAAAAAAAAAGAAAAAAAGAAAATCGAATTTAAAAGAAAAAGAAAAGAAAAAAATGAAGAAAAATAAAACCTAAAGTAATCTAGTTATTATCTCAATAATATTAACACCGCTCCCCGGCAACGGCGCCAAAATACTTGATAGCGTTCTTAACCCACACTAAACACTACGATTAACCTGCAAGCGCACAGTGTCTGTTATAGCAATCAAGGTCGATCCCACAGAGAACAGCTTAAGTACTACGTCAATAACAACTTGTGATTATTTAGGAAGATCAATTATTGATGAGTGTTGGTAGCTAAAATCGAAATTAAAAAAGTAATAAAAATAAAAAGTAAAATCGGCAAAGGGTAATTGATGTCAAGTAAAGCAATAATAAAAACAACCTACGAGTTCGGGGTTCACACAATCACAACTTATGCAAATAATATATCTGATTATGATCTTGGATGTCTATTGATTATTGTAGGCTAATTGTCTTAAAGTATTAACTCTCAGCCCTTGCATGTTGAATCAATTATTCAGTCCATAACTACCTAGTTCTCACAAGCACAGTTTGTAACTAAATTCATTAAGCGTAGACAATTTATCAACCTTAAGAATAACTATCAGCTTTCGCATCTCTAGTCTTCTAATCAATCTATGATGTTCAGATCTAAAACCTAATCAATAATTCAGCTCTCGCATGTCATCATCAACAAAGATTCAGATCTATATTAATGTAAACTTGGTGATCAAGCAAGCAACAAACAATTCAGCACACACAGATCAAACAAACACAACAGATTCCAAGAACAATATCCGAATAAAATTATAAAAGCATAAGAGTAATTGGCTACATCCCTAATCCTAGATTAAGAGATTAGTTCCTCATAATAAAATAGTAAATCATCAAAATCTCACAAGAATTCATCATGTAAACAATTTAACAGAAAGAAAATCGAGATAAGGGAAGGAAGAAGAGTCGGCTGGCCGATTTCTGTAGAGTGATGGTGGCGTCGACTTGCTCCTCTCTGATATCGATTTCTGCTGCAATTGGACTGGTGATTCTGTGATTCTGAACCTTTAAGTCTTGCTGGAAAAACGTTGAATTGTTGTGGGGAATAACATTTGAAATTGGATAAGAAATTCGGCACCACCTAGAGGATCCAAAAGAGTAAAAACCCTAACCTTACTAGTGTGGGTGACCTAATAACTAACCAATTCGGCAGAGCTTTGCCCTCTGACTTCTGCCTCTTGAATATGTCGACCTAGGGGGTCCTTTTATACTACCTTTAGCTGCTGGAAGTCGGTGGGGCTCTCCTTCTTTGAATGGAAATTGAATTCTTGACTTGCACTCCAAGTTGGACTTTTGCCTGTTTACAGAAAACGTCTGAACTAGGCATTGGGCTCTTCTACAAAGTTCTAGATAATTCTGTTAGATTTCTTTTCATAGAAAGAACTCTTCAATTGGACTTCTATAACTCAAGATATCGTCAAAACACTGGGTCTGGGTTGGCACAAAAAAATCTGCATTCTGGGCTGAATTAAAATAACTACTGCTCCTTGTAGAATAGTTCAAAAATTATGAACTTTAATCCATAGAAAGATCTAGAAGTCTATTTTTGTCTCCAATTGGTCTCACTTAATTTAGATGCCTAAAACTCCCGAAAGTTTCAAAATAGTCGGTTGTGCTCACTGCAGAAAGTTTCCTAAATTGAGCCTGGTTTCCAAACTTGGCTAAAAAGCTTTCATTCTTCAATAAAAACGATAAATTCTTGATAAAAACACTTAATCAGCAAAATTGAAGTACTAATTGACACAATGCATGAAAACACACAATAATATAAAGATTATACACATAATCGACCAAGAATACATAGTAAAAGCCATTCAAAACCATCATAAAAACACTAACATTTAGATGTTATCATATAGACTTTTCAGTGCTGGGCTTGTCCAGATTGTTCAAGCTTCGTGGTGTGGTGATAGAAGAGAGTCTGATTCGTGCTGCCGCCAAGTTCTGGGACAAGAGTCGCCGGGTATTCCGCTTTGGCCAAGACATGATGGAGTTATGTCCCACTGTTGATGAGTTCAACGCTTTCTTGAATGCCAAATTCATAAAAGGTGTTGCTATGGTTTCTCTAGACGATGCTGTTCTAAAGGAAGTCAGCGAATTCCTCTTCCTAGTCGAAGGTCAGATCAACTTTTTGATGAATCAGAACGATCATCTGGAGCTAACCAAGATCATTGACCGATACTTCCTTGGCAGTTCACAACAACACCTTGAGGAGAATTTCAATTGGAGAAAGGAACGCAATCATGCCCTCGCCCTTGTGATGACACGTGAATTCTTACTGATGGGAACCCCTGGTGTTTTCCCTCTCCGGATTGGTGCGCTAGTGGCTAGGCTTTTTGATGGAAAAAGCCTAGTCCCTATCATATTAGGCGAGACTCTCAATTGTTTAGAAGCGCTGGCCGACGATCGCCGGGCCTCATTGACTGGTTCTCCTCTTCTACTCCAGATGTATATACTTTACTTCCTTTTCTTTGATTATCACTCTTTTTCACCTTCCCCCTTTTGTTATAACGACCTCCCATCTTCTTGTAGATGTGGTTATGCGAGCACCTTACGTTGATTGAGCGTCCCCAGGCTGATCCCTCAAACTATGTCCGTCGTAGTTACTTAGTCTCTTTCAACACTGTTCAAGACTGGGTCATCTATATGAAGGATCTTAAGACTGAACAAATCACCTGGTTCTGCCGGTGGCTTGGGATGCAGGAGGTGGTTATTAGTACTCTGTGCAACGATTGGGTCGTACTCTCAGGTGTGGAGACGTCTACATATTATCGTCCAAAGAGGATATTAAGGCAATTTGGCATAAGTTAAACAGTTCCCTCTGATATCCCTATTTCGGTCACTGGCCCTATGAAAGTTGCTGCTTTGAAAGCTGTCAAAGGAGGTTGGGCTTTGCCTTTAAGAGAACCAACCGGCGGTTGCTTTGAGATTCATCCTCCTATGCCTTACTTAGAATGGTTGGAGAGAGATGTGGTTGCTCCAGAGGGATCTTTGCGCCTTGCTAGAGAAACATTCTTGGAAGGGCCTGCACTGCCCAGGTTTGAACGTTCTACTAAGAAGAACAAGGATTGGGGGTTCTGAAGTGAGTCGCAAAAGGCATAGGCAGAATTGAATCCTATCTAAAATAAATACCTTTATGCATGCATAATATATGCGAATAAACGAGTGAACAAACTCCCTTTATCTTTTGTTAATCTTTGGACTATTGCTAATAAGAGTGGAACTGTACCCTACCTACGTATTCATGGCTCATTTATTTTTTTTTTTTGGCTCATGGAATCAGGTTCACATAGTTTTTTTCTCGTCTGACGTTGGTTGTCTTTTTCCAAAGACTCTTCTTCCTCTGGCGATCATGTATTGCAAGACCTTTGCTGGGTTCTTTCTGACGGTTTCACCCATTGGACGCTTTCTGAAGCCTTTGGTTGCATGGTTCCTTAGAACTTTGATATATTTATCGGATTTGGCCTTGATCCCCTTTTACTTTTTCGGAGTTCTTGTGATCTTTGTCAATGTTATCATTTCCCTTATTAGTATTGGTCCTTGGATTAACCATTACAGATTTTTAGGGAGCTTGTTCAACTCACTATATCCACACGCGTTATGCATGCATAAAAAATACTTGTCAGAAATAGTCATCAATATAAAGAAAAGGAGTGTCTTTTATTTATTGAAAAAAATAACAAAACAACTCGTCCTCATCGATCCCCCCTTTTTGAACCATGACCTAGGCACCTAACATAGACTACTGCCGGAGTCTTTTAAGCGACCTCCATTTCTTCAAAAAGAGTCCTACAGCCAAAGTCTTCATCTTTTCCATCCTCAGCTCCTTCCTTTGCTCCTGTCTCTTCTTCCTCCTCTGGATAGCAGACGAAGAATAGCTAAAATCCTAGTTTTCGAATCTTCGTGACGGTGCACACCCATGGTTCCGGGAACCCATAGAAAGGAAAGTCTTCTCCCTCCTTCATAAAGTAGCCATTCAATGTCTTAACCGGCGGTCTTTTTCCTTCTGCCTCTCAATTTCTGTCTCGGTTGGGACATACCCCAAACCAAAGGGTGGTTTAGCGGTATGAACCTGAGGAACCTCTAACATCCCTTGTTGTTTCTTCTCTAGCCCTATGATTGGGAAATACTTCATCTTTTCCAAGATCCCTATGACCGCCACATTACCAAAAGGGTCGTAATAAGGGGGCTTACAAACCAGCTTGTCTGTCATTATAGCACCGACGGACTCAAACACAAAACCTGACGAAGATACTTCCTCGTCTCCTTCGATTCCAAATACTGGCTTTATATTCTTCTCGGTAGTTTTCCCTCTAATAATGACCACCCCTCCTTGATAAGGAAACCGCAGCATTTGATGCAAAGTGGATGCCACGGCTCGAGTTTGATGTAACCAAGGTCTCCTAAGAAGTTAAAACTGGATGTGATGTCTAGTACTTGGAATTCTATCACAAAAGGAGCAGGTCCGATGGTTACTTCTAACCTTATCTTCCCTAAAACTTCCCTTCGAGCGTTATCATATGCCCTGACTATTGTTCGAGATGGCGAGAAATCTGTGGCTTCAAATCCCTACAAACTTGCAGTCTTCAAAGGGCACACATTTAGAGCTGATCCATTGTCTATCAAAACCAATGGTACTTGGTTATCTTTGACCTGGATGGTGATATATAATGCTTCAACATGAACTCCCCTGTCCGGACGCAAATCCTTATCAGAAAAGGATATTTGATTATCGGTTTCCATGGAGGCTATCATGTTGACCAATGTTTGTAGTGCAGTTTCAATAGGAACATGGGCCTTGTTTAAAGTTTGCAGGGCCTTCTCCCGATGTGGGCGTGAAGCCATCAGCAGACCCCAGATCGAGATGTTTGCTTGAGTCTTCTTTAGTCGTTTAACTATCACATCTTCTTCAGGATCCGTTGCTTCTTCAGGTTCGTCTAAACGGAGAGAAGCTCTTCTTGCTATCTTTCCAGATCTAGTGATAACATCAACCTCCTCATCTGAATCTACATACTCACTGAGGTCAAGCACCAAGCACTCGTACTCAAGCATGGGTTCCGCTTCTATCACATCAATCTCCTCGTGCAAGGATAATGGATTCAGCTTAGTGTTTGGCCTCTTAGGCAGGACTATTTCATTCCTCTCTATCATGTCCTGAATCTCATGGCAGAGTCGGGAACAATGATCGGTAATATGTCCAGTCATCTGATGAAATTCACAGAACTTATTAGGATCTCCCTTGAGGGGCGAATCGGAACTTGGGTCCAAAGGTTGCAGTAAACCTTTCTCCATACACTTCTTGAGCATTTTCCCCAAAGACATAGGGAGAGGTGTAAAATTCCTAGGCTTCGACTCGATTTGTAGTGGTGTCTGGATAGCAACATGGTTCACCTTAGTAGACCTTTTTCCCTTGAGACACGTTAAAGTTCCTTCTCGATGTGAAAGTGTCCATAGGGACCTTGATTTTCCCAGAGCTGATAGCATCTTCCAATTGTATCCCAGCTCCGATAAGGGCCTCGAAGTTTGCATAGTAGTTTCCGACCATGCGATCATAATAAGCCGGCTGAAGGTTCTTGATCACTATTTGCACTTGGTCCTCTTCAGGGGGGTCTATTTATCATCAAGGATGCTTTACTGCGCCATCTCTAGATATAGGCAAAAAAGGTTTCCTGGGCCTCCTGCTTAGTTGTCTCAAGGTCCCTCTTGGTTACATCTACTTCGGTATTGTAGCTGTATTGATTTATAAACACCTTAAAGATATCGTCCCGCTTGCTCACCATGCTTTCATCCAGGGTCATGAACCATTTCAAGGCTGCTCCCGATAAAGTCCTTTAGAATAGTTGAACCATCAGCTCTGGTCCTATTCCTATAGGTTGCAACATCCTCACATGTGTCTTTAGGTGGGTTGTAGAGCATCTCATTCCGTTGAATTTTTCAATATCAGGCATCTTGAACTTCTCGGGTAGACGGGCACCAAGGAATAGGGACAAACGATCTAAATTCCAGTCATCTTCTTTTCTCTTCATGGCCTTCAATAACTCTTCCACTCTCTTAAGCCTTTCCTCATCCCCTTTGGATTCTTGTGACGATGAGTCTTCATCTTGGATGACCACCACCTTGCTCTCACCGCCTGACTTCGACACTTGTCCCCCATCACTCCTAGAGGACACCATCTTCCCCTTCTGTAATGCCAACAGCACATCCCTAACCATCGGATCTTTCAACAGGTCCATGGATTCCTCAGCCACTTTAGCACTGTTGTCTTCACTGATCTTGCCCTAGTATTTGAAGTACGGGAATCAGAGGTTCGGTATCCCATAGACTTCCCGGTATATACTACCTCATTAGGTTTTGGGGCATACGAAAATAAGGGGCAAAACTATTTACATTTACTTGAATTCACAATAATTAATCACTCAAATGCACATACCACTTATTGATTCATAATGCATGAGATGCTCAGGGTATGCAGCTGGTTGAGGGCCAAAAGATTGCCGCTAGGGAATAGGCTGACCTACTCACATGTGATAAAGGATATCGCGTGAGGTCCAAGGCCAATTGATCCCCATCATTGCTAAACATCGAGAAACGGGTTCACTCAAACCACTATCGCTTAAGGAAAGCATGTAGCGGATTTGGATTCCCTCGCCCTCTTAAGGTAAAGGCTTCACATCAATTGTTATGAATGCAAGGCACTTATGATAACAAGTAAAAGGCACACAAGATTTAACAATTGCACAAAGTCTCTTAAATCCACTACTTCCCAGTGGAGTTGCCAACTGTGAATACCCGACCCAAAATCACTTAGGCCTATTCACCTAACCTTTTCACCTTCTTCTTCGGGTCAATCCCATAACATTAGAGTCGCCACCCAAGTTTTATTAAGGACAAAACTTGGGAAAAACCTTAATAGGACTCTTTTAGGCTACATGGTCATGGCGAACCAAAGTCATGGGATTAGGGGTTCGTCACATATGGGAAGGTGTTAGGCACCCATCCGTGTTGGGTCGAGACAATGTGCAATTATGAAATACAAGTGTGCCTGGTGCAAGTGTGCGGGTGCGGAAAGTAAAGAGAAGGGGAGAAGAAGAAGATTTGGCTTGCAACCCATTGTAAGACCGAGATTACTTATGTACCCGAGTGATCACGGTCAAAGCCACGTAGTTCTAAACATGGCACAAATCGGCCACTTACCTCATTAAAAACATCAGCATGTAATCAACAAAGACCAATCAAAAGAGAGGGTTTAGTGTTACCTCTTGTAGCCCTCCTCTAGCTCCTTGCAATGGGTTGAGTTCTGCACCCACCTTCTTGCCACTTCTAAGCTCTACGGTGGATCCTCTTCTTGACCTCTCCTTTCTGAACCACTGCTACTATCTCCCACGAAAATCCTCCAGAGTTTCTACCTAAAGAATATTTTTTTAGGCTTGAAGAAGTAGAGTTTCTCCAAGCACTCAAGGCTTATAGGTGTGTATGTGAGAAAAGTGTCTCATCTTGAAATGTATGTGAGAGGTCCTATTTATGGTACTCTGGGAAGCCTAGGGGCGTGGACCTGTTTAATGGTGAAGATTATGCCTGAAAATTTGATCCAAAACCGAGTAGGATCGAATTGGGAACAAAATCGGCAAAAATCGGAGATCCTGGGCACCTATGACCGCCGCTGCCGGCGGTCATGTGGGGATGACCGCTAGCACCTGGCGGTCGTCGCGAGAAGCCCGCCGGTCACCCCGCGTGTCTCCCGTTCTTTCCTTTTTCGGCCTCCAATCCCCCTAATTTAGCCTGCTTTGATCTTACCGCATAATTAACCCCTAATTAACCCAGAATCACTCAATTACTTGATTATCACTCCCCTTAAATCATTCTATAACAAATTGATTACACCTTAATGCCTATTTCATACTAAATCATACCAAAAACAACATTTCTACATAAATAATGATATAGCTCTGATTTTTCACGAAAATCAGAGCTAAAATTATCTACAAGAAATGTGTTAATGGGCTGGGTAAACTCTGGAGAATCTGTTCACTTGGACCCTTAAACCCATTCCTAATCCAAAAATACCTCATCTCAATATAATTAGGTTAAAAACAACTAAAAGAGCCCAAGTAATACAATGAAATGTATTTTAATATGAATAAACCTTATCATATATTTTACCTTAAGATTAAATCATCTTATTAATCCTAAGGTTTAGGTGCACAAAGGTTTAGACTACCAAAATACATTAATTCTACTAAATTAAATTCTTATTATGTCTTAACTCAAAATCAAATCCTCTCACTAATTTCAAGTTAAGCATGTTTTGGAATTTAATTTTAGTAAAATATTCGTGGGTCAAATTTGGGTGTTCACACCACCACATTGGGTTTATGCTCCCCTTCAGGCCCGGCAACGGCTTTTGTATCAGGATGTTAATCCTTGATTTATGCAAGTATCGTTTTATGAACAAAAAAAACTTGACATGTGATAAGTTAACCTAATAAATTGGTTCAATATTTATTATTACTTAAGCATAAGATATTTTTAAATTGGTAAACAAATTCGGTCCCTCGAACATTTTTTCCAACAGACTAGTAGATTTTTTTTTTTATCAATATAAAGTTTAGGTTGAGGGGAGGCTCCCCCAGTCCAGAGTCAAGGCAAACTACCGGGCCCGACGGGCGCTTACAGTAGTATTTACAGATTACCCACCAAAAAAGACGGTCGGTGAGATTCGAACTCTCAACTTAATGAGAGTGCTTACTGAACCTCAACCAACTAAGCCAACCCTCGTTGGCAAGAGACTAGTAGATGAACAGCCGCATCCAGCTATATAAGCTACTTACTAGTAAAGGAGAGAAGTAGCGTATAAATTTTCGGGAAAAAAAAGGTAATAGTGTATAAATGAACACAAATCTATGCAAGTAATGAAGAAATTGAAGGGGATAGGGTGGGAGGGAGTAGCGGTGGATATAATAGTATAGTGAGAGTAGCTAGCTAGGAGGAGAGGAACGGGAGACATCAAAGGAAGCGTACGGCGCGAGTTTCTGGCAGACAAGACGGCAACAATTATGATAAGTTGATGACAGAAGAGAGAGGCAGCCAGAGAGGAGAGGTTTCTTGGGGCTTTTGTCTGTTTTCAAGGCAATGCCCCTCCCTCTTTCTCATCTTTCCAATGCAAAAACAAAAACTACCACTACAAAATGACATCCCTCTTCCTACTTTCCTTTTTTATTTTCTTATGAGTTGTCGCTTTTGTACTCGCAGCTGCCTGTTACCGATGACAATTTTTCTCGTGGTTTTACAAGTTTAACACAATTTTGTGTTATCTTTCTCCATTTTTTTTCCTTTTACTTTTATTTTGTTGTGACATACAACAGTATTCTTCCTGATTTTAATGAATAGTTTAACTTTCCATAATTAGTCGTCAGTAATAGTGAGATTTTAACTTTCTTATTTCTCTTGGCATGACTAGTTCTTGATATGTTTCATCCATCATTTTTTAATTTTTCCTTGGTGTGGACATTTAAATGACAAATTCATGCTGATTCATAATAAAAATTCATATCCTAACCCAAAATGCCCATTTATGCTAAAATTATAATCGTGTTAGCCCAAGAGTTATCACTTTAGGACGGAACCAATACTCAATTTCAAGAAGAAAAGAAATTAAGGTTCAGTTGTGGCAAACCCATACTAAGTTAAAAAACAAATTTATAAACCTCTATCTTTGTCAAGAAATGAGCCCAAAAATGCTGAAACTAACCTACATTTATTGTTTAACTATCAATTTCTGTAGACAAAATTTTATACAACAATTCAATTAACAAATATCTAAATGATAAAAAAGAACATATGAATTCCAGATTCGCACATACCTAAAAGGCTGAGCTATAATTTGGGCCTTGACATTGCACTGCTATCTTGACATTCTCCATACTAATGTCCTACATAGTACATACACTCATCGCTAGTTGGCTACAGAAAAAATTGAGCAGTCTAATAAAAAAAAAAAAGGGATATATACACTTATAAAAATAGAACCCGGCTACCTATGGTGCCACATTCCAATCAGAATTTTTTCAAATGGGGGGTGACTAATTCGGGCCCAAAAGTAGAACCCGGGTAGTTTAGCATTTATGTCAGCTTTGTGGCAGTTGCAGCCTTTATTGCACGTGTCTGATGGTCAGACAAGAAAGCTTTGATAGATACCAGGTTTTGGTTAAGATGTCAAGTACTTTTTTTTTTGAACTGATGGATATAATATAATGCCCAACAAATTACAGAAGTGCCCTGGGCATACCCAGGGTATTGACATCCTCCTTGAGGAGTTCAGACAAGCCAGGAGTAGGGATGGCAAAAATCCCCACGGGCGCGGGGATCCGCGGGGATTCCTCGCTGCGGGGATGGGGTTGGGGACGATTATTGACCCGCGGGGATGGGGATGGGGGAAATTTTCAACCCGAGACTAATTTGGGGATGGGGACGGGGATCATGGCACCCGCCCCGCGGAGACCTGTAAAAATATAAAATGACAATTTTACCCTCCTAATTAATACTCCATCCATGGCTAGATTAGGCCCATTTTTTGCCAGGGCTTAACTTGTTTAGTAGCTCCCCTAAATGTAATTAATAGCCTCTTGATGGCTGCTGCGATAGTTCTCAGCATGTATATTTTGTCTTTTGTACTCTACATATAACAATATATTTGTTATTTCCAGGTTGTTGACAAAAGGATGGCAACATTAGCATTAATTATATATATTCTGTAATGGCTTAGAAAAAATAATAATTTGATCCGTGGGGATCCGCGGGGATCCGTGGGGATTGCGGATGGTGGGGATGGGGACTAAATTTGCCCCGCCGCGGGGAATGGGGATGGGGATGGGGGGAGTTTTTGATCGCGGGGATGGGGCGGGGATTCCTCTACCCGCACATTCCCCGCCCCGTTGCCATCCCTAGCCAGGAGGCGGTAATTCGAGAATTGATAGGCCTAATCTACATTGGAGAGCAAAGCTTGCCAAGAAAACTGCAGAGCGGTTTGCTCCCCTTGGTACAAATAGGATACTAACTCTCCAAGGTAGTCTCAAAAGAGACTTAATTTCCCATACAATATTATCTAGTTCAGCATCCTGATCAACAGATGAGTTGA
Organism: Turnera subulata; assembly: GCA_028386065.3. Lineage (NCBI taxonomy): Eukaryota > Viridiplantae > Streptophyta > Magnoliopsida > Malpighiales > Passifloraceae > Turnera > Turnera subulata. The sequence continues at coordinate 115,679 of MK814806.1, read as the reverse complement.
TCCAATCCACTGCCACCTGACAGTCCGATTCCAAAATGAGATCTCGAAAGCCATAACTCCAAGCAATTTGAAGGCCCATAAGAATAGCATGTAATTCTGCTTTGATTGGAAGGCAGGATCCCAGGTTCAGGGCAAAACCAACACCCCAGTTGCCTTCGTGGTTTCGGATTAGTCCGCCCGCTGCAGCCTTTTCACCTGGTTGTCGGACGGCACCGTCTACATTCACCTTCCAACAACCAGCCTGAGGTGGGTTCCATGGTTGTAACGCAGAATCTTCCAAGATGACGCCCACTCCCCTGGCAAGTTTATTTCTCAAACTTTGAGTGAAGTCTTTTACAGTAAACAGAATATCCTTAACAGGATTGGGGGAATCAAAGAAACATCTCCCAGGACCAGACAGTTCCGCCAAGTCCAAAGTTTCCAACAAGTAACTCCAAAAATGATCTTCCAAGGCATTTCACTGCAGTCGGCATGAGTCTTAGAGAGATTGGATTTAAACCATTCGTAAATTTCCTCAGTAAAGAATGAATTTCCTACCTCTCGTACTCCTAGCAAAAGCCATATTTCCTGTGCAAAAATGCAATCTCTCAAAACATGAATGGTAGTTTCCGGGGCTGATGCACAGCGGGAGCATAAAGTTGAATCCGCAATGTGTCTGCTAACTCTTGTTTGGTTGGTAAGGAGTCTCGCACGGCATGCCAACCATAAGAAGGAGCAAATACGCAAGGGACCCTGCCAAGACCAGATCAGCTTCCAGATGCAATCCGAGGGGTTCCAGAATTGCTTCACAAATGAGGCATATGCCGTCTTAGTAGAAAAATGGCCCTTGACTTCATGCTTCCATTTGATTCGATCTGTTCCTCTGTGGCCAGCCGGAGGAAGGTGATTCCAGATGCGCCGGCATGTGTCCTCCGATAAGTATGGGATGAATTTTCGACCAGTCCCACATCCCCACATCATCAATGTAATCTGCAACCACTTCTTTCTGCATATGTTCAGGGATTGGCTGGACGGCAAGGTCAAGAAGACACTCATCGAAGATGTCAAGTAACTCCTTAGACCAGTAGTAGTAGTAACTAGCTTTACGACTCATTAACTCATCTTACTTCAGTCACCTGTTGTTGTTGTTGTGTCGTGTGTTCCTGTTCCAAATGCAAGCAACAGCTGTTTGGCGCGTGCACGGTCTTTCCCGTTACGGAACATGTTTACATTGACAGTCTTCGTTCGATTCGGTCAACGCTTTAAATCTCAAAAAGACCCCATTCCTGAACAGAGCCTCACTTTGAGAGCGTGCAGACCAAACATCACAGAGTAAGCTAGCAAGTGTAAGTCACGCGCAATCGTAAAGCCATGGCGGTTTCAAAATGAATGAAATCATCATGATATATGCTCTCGTAGGTTTTCCCCTTCTTAATAGTAGTATTTTATTAATTTTTCCTATATGATTTTTCTTTTATTATGTTAAGTCTAGCTCACTCCAATAGTCCGATACTGCTGCTCTTGCACGTATCTACTTCGCAAATTTTAACCATATGTGTTTTCATCAGTTGTTTTTTTTTCTTTGTTGTTGTGTTTCAAAGGTTGGTTTGGACGACAAAAGACTTGGTTCAACTTGTGTAGTATATTCTACGATCAAACAAAATCTATTCACCTGGGATATGTAATACTTTGTATTAAAAAATAAAACCAATTCAGTTAACCGAATACTTGCAATAATATTTTTCTCAAAGCTTAAGTAGGTTAAAAAAAAAAAACCCAATATCTTCTACCCGTAACAAGCCAAATTTAGGAATTTGATGGTATTGATAAAAGAATCACTAGAAGAATTCCTCCTAAAATGACATTCTTCCATCATCTGCTTCTTCCTATTTTTCACATCAAAAAGTATTAAGTAATTGCCATAACCCAGATCCGTCCTAAACAAGTGTTAGATCCCCGAACATCTTTAATCTTCCCCAAGAAACTACCATTAATGAATATCTATCCAAGCCATTGATTAATCATTTTTTACCTGTTGGCCTTGACCGTCAGTGACACTTAGCAGCTGTGCTGGACCACCAGTTTTTTTTTTTCTGGAATTTACCAAAATGTAAGTGACTAAATTGCCAATAAACAAAACAGTGAACAATTAATGGGAAAGCTCAAGAAGATAGAGAATAAAAAGCCAGTAATTCGTTTACACACTTATGGAGCAAATGATCAGGAGGAATTTAGAATATTTTACTTATTAATATTCTTGTGCATAACCTAACATAGTAACATTGGATAAGGGTAGATTTCAATTTAGAATTATATATTTTTTAAAAGATAGTAGGCAACGAAAAGAATTTAATTTAGAACTGGCATTCAGTACTCATCTGCTAATGGACAAACCAGATCTGTAACATAACTTTATTTTTAGTTTTTCCTCTTACTCATCAATCATATCGTGAAAGAGATAAAAACGAATAAAATGAGAAAATTACAAGCAAAGTAAAAGAAAGAGGAAAGAAAAAGAAATGAAAAGAAAAGAAAAGAAAAAAAAGGGAGAAAAAAGGGGGACAGGCGTGAAACCCTTCTCACGTAAAAACCCTTCAGTTGCTCACTCTATTAGTCCCTCTTCCACTGTCTCTCCTCCTCCCTCTATCACTAAAAGTCTAGAGAGAGAAAGATATGCTATATCCAGACAGGAACTCGGATGTGTTTTTGCTGTATTTGATGGTATAATGAAAAGAGGATTGAATCTTGTTCTTCAATTCCTTGAGGAAGAACATGGCTTTACTAGAGGAGGAGACCCAGCAACTTCAACAGAGCGCATCAGCATTGGTTTTTGATGGCCTTTTCTGTGAAGAAGAGGGCTTTGAGGGGGATTATGAGGAAAGAAGTGAAATTTATGTTCAGAAAGTGAGAAAGGAGACATCTTTATCTTCTGTTTTGCTTCAACAAGATTTGTATTGGGAAGATGATGAGTTGTTGTCTCTAATCTCGAAAGAAAAAGAGGCCCATTTGAGTCTTAATAATGCAGTATTCTCTGATGGGTCTTTGATGGTTGCTCGTGCGGAGGCTATTGAGTGGATTTTAAGGGTGAAGTCACATTACGGGCTCACTCCTTTAACTTGTGTTCTGGCTATGAATTACTTTGATAGGTTTCTTTGCAGTTTAAGGTTTCAAATTGATAAGCCATGGATGGGTCAACTGGCTGCTGTTGCTTGTTTGTCTTTGGCTACCAAAGTGGAGGAGACCCAAGTGTTTCTTCTTTTGGACTTGCAAGTATGTGAAAATGTTTTGCCATTCGGGTGCTTGTGAAAATGTCATACTTGTTGTTTTGTTCAATCATTTATTCGAGTTATTATCCGTGCCATGTTTATGTCATCTAGGTGGAGGACTCAAAATTTGTGTTCGAAGCAAAGACTATAAAAAGAATGGAACTTCTGGTGCTGTCTACGCTTCAATGGAGAATGCATCCTGTGACCCCAATTTCCTTTTTTGATCACATCATAAGGAGGCTTGGACTAAAGACTCACTTGCACTGGGAATTTCTGTGCGGTTGCGAGCGTTTGCTTCTCTCTGTCATTGCTGGTAAGTAATCGAAGAGCTATTATTTCATTGCCATTTGCTTGGTTTATTTGTGAGCATTAAATGCTAAGACTGATTTGTCATTGCTAGTCTCCAGCCTCTGATTTCCATTGTTGGATTTTGATTTCAGATTCAAGATTCATGCGTTATCTTCCTTCTATATTAGCTACTGCAATAATGCTACATGTCATTAAGGAGGTTGAGCCACGTAATCACTTAGAGTGCCAGAATCAGCTAATGGCCGTACTGAAAATCAGTGAGGTTTGTGTGGTTCCTCTGTTTCATTATCATCCATAACCTCCTGCTTCCTAAGATTTCCATTGGTTAAGTTCTGTTTACTACATGTCAATAGGATGAAGTGAATGGATGTTACAAGCTCATTACAGAGCTTTCAGGCGCCCTAAGCCAAAGCAACAAACGCAAGCATCTGTCTCCACCCAGCAGCCCAAATGGTGTCATTGATGCCACTTTGAGCTCTGACAGCTCGAATGACTCGTGGTCTGTTGCATCAACTGTTTCATCACCAATCCTTCAGTCCAAGAGGAGCAGAGTCCAGGATTTGCAGATGCAGTTGCCTTCCCTAAATAGTATGTTGGTGGACGTGCTTGGCAGTCCTCGTTAATCTTTGTTGTTCAAACTTTTATGAAATGTTATTATACAGTCCCTCTATCGCAATGTAGTTGCTCTATGTTGTTGAGATGCAGTTATGTTTTCAGGAGTTAGCAATACATTTCCGGCAAAATCTTTGAAACTGGATCGTTAATGGATAATATGAGAAATCCACTTCTTCATTATGTCTTTGTTGGAGAATGGATGTTTTTGTTGCAGTTGAAATGTGCAAGTCTCATTTTAAAATGCTTTGTTGTTCCTTTTCCATGATGACATGCTTCTCGATAGATAAAGCTTGGATGTCTTCTCCTTCTTCTGCTTTGTGATTCTTATTTCTGAACCAAAGTGTAACAGCATATATAATTGGAAGAGAATTGGAGTTCCTGAGTCCTGGTTTGTTTATCTGCAAAAATGGATTGATGATTCTGGAGTGGACTTGTAATGGAAGACACAGATGTGCTTGCTAACTTGTTCATTAGCTTCATGTCCTTTTCTGAAACTCTTTAGGTAGAGGAATCCATTACCTATATGTTTATGCCTCCGGTATTTCTAGACTTTCTTAGCTCCATCACAAGAAGAAAAATCTGTTCTTCTGGGATGAGAATAGGTTGCCAAATTTGTTGTTTGTGCATTACAGCAGGGCATTATGCTTTGTGAAATATTAGCAAGTCCAGGTGATCATTTTGGAAAAGTATCTAAATGAACTCTGTCCTTCGATTTGCATCACCAAATGCTAGTCATCTGGCCATGTTCTAGTTTCCTAACTTTCTTGTGTGGGGACTGTCCTATTAATACATAATTGCTCATGCCATTGTTTTATGCTGTGTAGGATAATGGTTTTATTCATTTTCATGTCCAATTCCTGCTTCATTGTGCTTAGATGTCTGTTTTATGTGCGAATTGGCAGGAAATGAATAATATGTTGAGTATTACAGCTTCCATGCTTTAGAGTTCAACTTAGCAATGTAACCATTTCTTTTGTTCTGGAAGAGCAAACAAGTCAAACATCTGTATTGTCCTTCAGACTTCAGGGTCGAATTGGTTTAATGCTTTGAAGAGTGTACTTGGATATTTCTTCCATCTGGGAGGAAATTTTTTTAAATTTTTTTCTTAGTGAACCTGTCAGATTTTATTATGTTCCTTCTTTTTGTTTTGTTTCCATCCCTTTGGTTGATTAACGTTGAACCAAGCCAAATCTTTACAAAAAGGAGAATTTGTTCATATTGACAATTCTTCCTACTATATATGAGTATTGTGGTGTAGTACTCTGGCCGGTTTCAGTAGCAACTGCTGCAAAGACAGTAGATAGAGGATCAGTTTAGCAATGGACGAATATTAGCGCCAGTTTAAGGCCAAAAGGTTTAGTTGCATAGTACCAGTTTGAACAATTCTCTCACTCAGAAAAGTACTAATGTCCCTTCTTTCAAATAGGTATGGTGACAATTTTCTTTTCTTCTTTCTTTTTCTCCAAAAAGGGTCTTGGACTTGTTTGTGTTGCCGCACCGTTTAGACTTCCTGGTATATGTTAATCAACAGCAAGCTAGTAGCCACCCTTTAGTCTCCTTCGTCATTATGCATTTGCCATTAGCATTTGACTGGAAGAAAGTAGCATGAAAGGGCTGAATATAGAAAATTTGTACTCCTTTGCATTTTTTCTTTTGAGTTCAAAACGAATAGTGGCCTCGGGAATTCTATCGCATTAGGGTCAGCTTTAAGCAACAATCTGATGCCAATCTGACGCAATGCAGCACTTTGGCCGGACCTAGAGGCTAGACGTGATAAATTGCATTACCAAAATGGCCATTTGGTTCTATTAATTGATTTTGCTATTCACTTTTTCTGATTTCGCCGTTCTCTTTTTTTCTGTGCAAAATTCTATTGTCTGTTCTGACCTGATGTATATTAATGATCCTTAGCGTTTGGGATTCAGAAGTTAGAAATAGAAGCGATGCTAGTCGAACACTCAACTGCTTGAAGCTGTAACTTGCCAGATTATACTTACTCACTCTAGTCCTGCTTTTGTAATCCTGTTTCTAGACCAAATGCACGGCCAAATTTACTGGAAGACAGAGATATTTGTCTTTTTTTGGCAACTCCATAGTATTAATTTGAGTAAAAGTAATAGTTAATTTTACTCCAGAAAATATTGGTCATATTCCTTAGATGGCTATGAAGATCAACATAATAACATTCTACTGTTATTGTCAAACACTGGTGCTGTTACACTCCTGTTCATTCAACTGAGCTGCAGCTGAAAGAGGAAAATGCAGTATGCAGAATCGTTTTGGAGAAAGATGAGCTATTGTTTCTTGTTCCTGCCAGAGCCCCCCTCACGTCTTTTCGATGAAGTAATGCAAAAGAGTTGCGTCTTCAAAGGGGAAATAAATCTGTTCTAGTCTCCTCAATATAATAAGCAAAGAAAAAGCAGCTGATGCGAGTCAACCAAGATAAATGCTTCCATGGTCCACCACAACAAAAATAGTACTCTGGGACATGATTTTGAGCTTCTCTTAATTCATCAGTGTGCCCGCTGTGCAAATACTCAAATCCTGAGAGGGTTTGTTTCATCAAGAGGTAGAAAGGGAGGACATGTAAACGACCCCACTGGATTCAAGGTTTCAACTGCTAGCTAAAGAGACCCTTGAAAAATTAAAACTTAGCAGGAAGCCCCGGAAAAAGGGCTTCACAGTTCACATGATCAGGACAGGACTTGGTTATGATGTGCCAACCACCCTGACGAGTTTTCTCAGAGGAAAGCAGACAAAATATCTATGCTATGCCCTTTTTTTTTTGGATCATAAACTGCACTGCTTTCATTGGGAGACAAAATAACGTACAGGAAAACTCTATATGTTTTTTTAAAAAATTCAACAGTCATTTTTCTTGCTAGCTGCAGCAGTAGACAGTGTACAATCCAATAAGAAAACAAATCTGTTTCTACCCGGGAAGTTTTGAATTTGGAGCAAGCCGATAGAGGTTAAAGTTGTTGCATTATAGTCTTATGATGAGTCCCTATCTTCCAAGCTATCCTCTGTTTCAAGTACACCTAATCCGAACATTTTTTTCTTTAGATTGTGGGTACATAGTAGGACTTGGAATCCTGAGCTGGGAGAGGGAGATAGAAATCAAAAGGGACCAGCTGGTATGGCTCTAGACAATGTCTTTAAAACGATAGTACTTCCTTTACTTCCAACTGATTAATAGCAGTTCGAGGAATTAAATTTTCAATGATCTTCTTCTCTATTCCTATGTAGCGCCATTGGTGTGGGTCGGAAATTACCCGACAAAAGGAGAAAAATGTGCTGTAAGTAGGTAAGGATGTGAAGTGGGTATACAGGAGCATCTTTTTTCTTAAATTCACACCAGCAGGGAGACACCAGTCCCTTTAAGAAGATCATAACTGGTGGAGATAGATAATAGGTGCATCTTTAAGTAGCTCATTAATCATCCAACAGGATTTTAGACTGTGCTGGTCTGGTAGACTAATATTTAGTCAAGGGCGGTGATCTATGAACTTACCTACCAAGGCCCATTTAATCCGAGAACATAATTAAAAAGCTGAACAGAAATGAAGCGCTTTACCCTAGTAGCAAAATGTTATGCCAAATATTCTGTATCTTAATTGCAGAAACTTTTACTGATAACTTGAAGCATGTGTTTCTCACTCAGGTAGCTGCTTATAATAAATATACATAAACCAAACACTTCAATGTCGGCCTGGAACATGAAATATGTAGAATCCATGGAACTGAAAAGTGTGTTATGGACGGCGAATTGACATTAACTACAAGCTGGTTTGGAGTTGTAATGATGGGATGCGTTTATAAATGTGTTCTGGTTATGCCCTAAGTTGAAACTGAAATTCCAGTAGAGTCTGGATGGTCGTGGGGATATTCCAGTCCAATTAACTGTTACAGTAATTCCATTTGTTGGTGAAAGTACTCTGTAAAATTCTGTATTTTAAGGAATGAATTGTGTTCTGCGGTTAACTTTTCACACTGAAATCTATGAAAGTATCATTTCGCCCCCGAGTCCTAACACAGTTAACACTGAACTCTGATTATTAATGTTACTACGAAAATGAGAATTTTCCCTGCAATTTATGTGTGTTCCCTTTTCAGGAATTTCTAATCTAGCTTCACTGAATATATCTACTAACCATAACAACTAGTTGAAAACTGGCAGTTATGTTCCTTTTTTTTTTTTTTCAAAAAGCATTCACCATTATCAAGTTGCCATGAACCAAATACTATATCTTATTTGCGAGTATCCCTTTGTTTTTGGGTGTGTTATATAAGGGATCAAATCTACAACTTGTTACAGATATATGTTTATGGGAGTAGAAATGTGAAAATAGCATTTGCATTTGCTTGTGTGGATGCCTACCTACTAAACATGCTGCAACTCTTATGTGGGCTTCTTTTGCCATTCTTTTATGGGGGCAAATAGCGTGGTACTCTGTAAAAGACGTGTCGTTCAAGATGATAAAAAGAAGCATCTAACTTGGCAATATATACCAACTAACAAGCGCATCCTCAATGATCCGAACTGAGACGTCGTTCACTATATAATAATGCCACAAAATCATGACACATAACTAATATATAATTAAGGTTATAATAATTGTTTACACCAAATGATATAATGTTTCCAAGTGATTAAGTAGAGCTAAGAGCTTGCTTCAGGCTCACCTTTGACCTGTGAGTAATCAACAGGCCTTCAGCCCCATCACCTGGATTTTTTTTTCCTTTTCTTTTTTTTCTCCTCTCATTTTCAAGATAATAGCCTCCTAATGATCAATTGAAACCGATTGAAAATTTCAAGCAATGTGGGAAAGTAATACTCGTCCCTGCGGGTAGAAGGGAACTCATACAAAGCTATGGCACTGCCTCTATAATGTATCACACCAAACCTTTCATAAGTTTTTACAACAGTAACTCAAAACAACTATTATTAAATGCAAAGTCTTAAGTAACAAGCATTTCTGTTGAAGAAGTTTCAAAACTTCCCTGAGGTAAGTCAATAGAAGCCTTGATCGAGATGGAGCCTCGACAAGAAGCTGGATTATGCCTGCAAGCCAATGCAGATATATCAGATTAATCCTATTGAACATCTTTTGCATTTTGTTGATACGAAACTGTAACTGAATAGCGGTGGAAGTAATATCTAGAGTTAATTAGTGCACCAAGCTACCTAATGGTTTAACTTGCCTTGCTAGAGATATTGCTGGACAGCCAATCAAGACCTTCATAGAGTCCTTGGCCAGAAGTGGCACAGGTTGCTTGAATGTACCTGTACAATTAAACAATACAAGTTCCAAGAAAAAAGCCAATCAAAGCATAGTGGTGGCAAAATCATGAAAAATCTCTGGTTAGGCAGCTTTAATTCCCAGATGATCAGGATTTTATAATGCTTATTTATTTATTTATTTATTTCAAATTCCAAAAGACCTAGAAAAATCAGTAGCTCTGCTTAATTAGGTGGTCACTTGAAACTTGGGCTACTCAAGACAGCAGTCATATTATTACATATTCTATATATGGCTTAGTTAGCAACAAAAATGGCTTAGAAGAATGGATTGCTGAAGTGAAGGCAAATTAATTACCAACGCCTCTGGCGCAATGAGTGCAAGCCAAGTTTATCAGTGATTTCTGAAACGTTCATTGCATTTGGAAGGTCTTGCTTATTGGCAAATACAAGCAGTGTTGCATCGCGTAGTTCTACCTGCATTCAACAACAAAAGGCACATTGCAAGAGGTTACGTCAATACCTTAAAATGCCACTTGCAGTTCAAATTTCATGTTAGAGCTAAATCGTAACTTACTATGAACATCTTTTCAAATGTGACCAAAAACCTTTTATGTGGCTTGTATAATTTCTGGTTTCAAAGACCATTTTATCGTTTCTTTTGATAATGATTGTAACATTTTTTAACTCTAGGAAGATGATACCCACCTCGTTTAGCATCCTATGCAGCTCCTCTCTGGCTTCAGAAATTCTTTCCCTGTCATTGCTGTCCACCACAAAGATAAGGCCCTGAGTGTTCTGAAAGTAATGTCTCCATAATGGTCGAATCTGCAGAGTGTAGAAGAACAAAAATTTAAAGTAACTTGTGTAAAAAAAAAAAAGATATGAATTGCAGTCAATCTACTAATTAACAGAACGATTCATCATTGTAGTAGAATCGATCATGCATCTGAAAAACATTTTCCATCTGAAAGTGCAAAATAACATAAGTATGACATTAACTGAGGACAATGAATATGCTACATGTATAAAAGTTTTTCATAAAAACCCTGGTACTAAATATATATTCAGACGTTTATTTTGTTTGAATATATTTAAGCCTGGTACCTTATCCTGCCCTCCAACATCCCAGACAGTGAAGCTAACATTTTTGTACTCAACAGTTTCCACGTTGAAACCTGCACATAAAAACCAATCAACGAAACAGTAAAATCAAAGCCATCATGTTTGAATTTTCATTTACTTTGAAAAATTATGTCTCATAATCCATTGAAGAGGCTTAAAGCCTCAGATAAATGATGACTGAAAGTTGTTATTGTTTGATTCTACTTTCAATCTGTATTCTCTCAGCTAAATAAACAAAAGCAAGAGAAGATGGTAACATGAGTCAAATATGAACCAATTAACGCTTTCAAAGGCATGATGCACTTTCTTAATTTCCTTCTCTACTTTTTTCTAGAATGGAGAAGGAATAGTCGCAAATCTTTGTTAAAATATCAGGCAAGTGGTGAACAAGAGATTACCTATGGTAGGAATAGTAGTAACAATCTCTCCAAGCTTCAGCTTGTAGAGTATTGTTGTTTTGCCAGCAGCATCTAGACCCACCATCAGAATCCTCATTTCCTTCTTTGCAAAAAGCATCCTCACTAGTCTAGATATGGCCAAGCCCATCTCTTCACCTAGTTCAAACAAATCTACAGGGTAGGCAAGGAACAAATATGTGAAGGGTAAAAAAACAAATACTAATTGGCTGAACTTACAGGCTGAGAAATAAAAGAGGATAATTAAAGTGGACTTGTGCAGACCTTCAGAATTCAGAGGAGAGATTTTAAGCTAGAGACAGAAATATTGGCTTGCATAATTAATGCAATATGAAACAAGCAAAAGGGGTTGTTATCCAAGGAATACAGTGGGAAGAGAATAAGATTCTTATGGATGGATGTGGAAGAATAAAGGCAAACTAGCTTTGATTTGCTTTCGGTGGTAGCTGTTCTCATGCTTGCATGGGTTTGAAGCTGCAGGCCTGTAGAATTGGAGTGGCTGTGATTCCTTTTGTTTGTTGTAGCAAAAAAGAAATACAATAGCGGGGTCCCATCCCATATACGTCAATACGTCAACATGTACCCTTATATTACTCTTCTGTTTTATTCTTTTTGGAACTGAAACTGAGTGTGCGGTGAGGTATACCAAACTCGAGAAAGCTTTATAAACGCAATGAGTTGAAATTTGATACTATTAAAATTGGTAAAGTAACTTCAAAAACTCTCAGATGAAACAAGAGAGTGAACAGCTCTAGATTGAAACTCATTCAATCTGAACTTCTAGAATACTATGAACACGTTCAACAAATTTCCAAGAACTCAGACCAATGATGAAAGAACTAACCCTCTCGTTGAAAGAACATTAAGATGATTGAACTTCCTTAAAATTTGGAAGAACTTCATCTGCATATCCGTAAAGAATTTCATTACATCATGGCCCATATTTATACTGAAAACTGAAAAGTCAGCCATTTCTAAAGCCAAGTTGGAGCTTGCTTACTTTTACTACAAAAACTTATAATCCTGCCTTGGTTTGATAAGTTTCAAACTTTTTAAGATTTTATAGATAAACAAATTGACAAATAAAAAGTCTCTACATCTAAAAAAAACTACTCGAACCTGATGCGATGGATTTATCATACAGCACTAAATTGATAAAGGTGCACTTCTTTCTCTTCAAACCTGGAAGAACTGTCGCTCGAATGCTGACATTTTCTACTGACAATGTTAATCAACAGTCACAACCTTGATTCTGGGCGTAGTATGATTTTGGTTTATGCTGGAGACCAAAAAAAGGCATCTAAGGTCAGACCTACGGATCATGGATGATTGTCTAGGCTCAGGCTGAAAGATGCCAGCCCTTGATTTCCCTTTCTCCTTTTGTCTTCCTTTTATTACCCCTCTTAAATTTCTCGGGGCACTTGAAAAGGAAAAATTAGTGTTAAGACACATTAGAGCTAATTTCTTAAGAGGTTTCATCATCTCTTGATGAAGTTAAGCAGGTTGGCTATTGTCTAGAAAATGTAGCGGGAAATAACCAAACCACAATAAAAAGTTGGAAACCATCTGATCATGGGCTTCATCTTCAAATCTATGACAAAGTACCAATATTACAAAACCAAAATGTGTCAGAGGATCTCTACCGATACATTACTAACCAGCACGATTTAAACCAGACTGGTTAGCTAGTAATGACTGTCTGCTTCTTTACAAGTCAATCGATATCCTAACATTGATCCAGAAAAGAGAAAGAAAGAAAGAAAAGAAAATCGTGCAAAAGTGAACATTGTTTAATAATAACAAAGCTGAATACATTGTGCAAAGTGCAAACATTCACGCTCCGGCAGGTTGTGCTTTCATTTCCCGGAGAGTACTTGTTTGGCGGAATCAAGGGTGGATACCACAGAAGCTGCAGCATTCTCCAAGAGTTTGCCGGTGGTGTTTGCATTTTTACTTGGCTGTGGCTGGTGGACCACCTCCACCCTCCTCACCTCTTGGGGTTGGCCTGGAGATGATCGGTGCTCAATTGTTTCCACCCTTTTCTCTACTATGTGTTTATCATTTAGCTCCTCCGTCTCCTGGCACAATAAAAGAATAAGAAAAAAACCATCAATCAAACAGAAAATCAGATTTTTCGTTCATGTTATTAATGCATAGAAGATGCATGAGAGGAAGTTTGCTGGATTTTCTACCCTTATGGCTTGTTGGGCGGCCATGTTGAACGTGACAGTGACAAATTCTGTGGTTATCTTAAATTTGGAAATATATTAAGGAGGATGTTGTATTCTGGGTTTTTATACTGGAAGATCTGTCACCTATTTTTTCTACCTTCAAGGAGAGTCAGCCATTAGTTTGTGGTCTTCAAATGACGATAGGATAGCCTGACGACAAGGGGTCCTTTTTATGTCGTGGAAACACTACCAAATGCCACCCTATTCTATTACATATTGCTATGCAATTTCGTTTGTTAGACTAATTAGTAATTTACCAGGCTTCTAAGTAAACTCATCATAATATTTCTTGGTCTTGCTAATGACATGTCATTCACACTTGGAGAAGCACATATGATGTGTCAAGTTTTGGTAATCTTTACTCCAACTATCACCCTTGTACCTTCAGGGTTCAAGCCCATCAATCTCCGGCCCTATACTGGCAAGTTCGGGGTTTCATTTCCAAAGCCTTGACAGTGAACCTTGATTCATATGAAATGCCAAAAACTGGTGTACAGAAGAAGGGCTAAGTTATCCCAGAATGTATCGTTGCAGCTTGATTTTTATATGCCGACCATTAGGTAAGGCACTTAAAATAGCATAGCTTGCAATATCAAATTGAATAGGGACCGAAAGTCAGATAGAAAAGATTTCTGGCATGTCTTGACCATTCTCTTCTGGCAGTAGGACATCTGGTTACACATGATTGACACGTTTTAGTTTAATACCTCAATCCTAACAGGAAACATGATAGAAAACATGCCAAACAAAGATCTGACCGTAAACGTTTCTTAATGCAGAAAAGGCAACATAATTTCTCCTCTTTAAGATGACAATACAAGCAGAATAATCTTCAAAAAACATTTTCAAGCTAAAAGTATAAGCTAATGAATACATGTCCTCACTATTACTTGCTGAGTAACATCAGTTACATCAAAACAGCATTGTAGATACAGGGGGCAAAATGTTTGCAAAGAACTATTTGTTTAATGCAATGTCTGTTCCGGATTCAAGAGATGATCAGTAAGTCATAAGAGGTGACCCACTACAACGGACATCAGTAGCATCAGAAAGCCTTTGCCTTGGTGACAATGTTGTGATTCCAACAGCCTCAACGTCCAGGTTCACAATATTCTTTCTCTTCTGATTCTCTGAACTATTGGTTTCCTCTGTTGACACCTCAGCAATAGGACTCAAGAGTTCTGGTTCCTTCTGGTGATGAGCTGACAGCATGGCTTGTGCTTCTGCCACCACCGATGCATCATTATCTGCAGCATATAAGATCTTTTTTACTGCTTCAACAACCTGAGGGCAAACATACAATCGGATGAAAAGTGAGTACTCCAGCGGATTTTCTTTCTTTTCTAAAAAAATAATTTCTGTTTAGAAAGTAAATATGTTCAGCTTCAGATGCGCTCAAAGGTAGATGGAAAAGAGACAATACAATTAGGTTCTCGATCTCAGGGGTTTGGCACAGAATCTCAATGTCTCTTAACTTTGCGAAGTAAAAGTCCCTCTCCTTCTCAAGGCTGTCCACTGACAACTTAAGCTCAGTAATCTGCATTACGAATTAGCAATTAGACATCCAGTACTATTACATGGCAAGAACTTTATGTGGTCAATAACTTGTACCTGCTCATCATATGCAGGCACTTGCACTGAAGTAGGAGGCTTGGAAGCTTTCATTGGCTGACCAGAAGAGTTGGTGTTGGGCGCCTCGTTCCTTCGTGCATTGTGAGAGGACTGAACTCTGGGAGCAGCTGCAGAAGCTTTAGCAGATGACTGAGATGAACACTTCTTGGTTGCTTCTTTTCCTCCCTTGCTAGCCTCTCTCCTTTCCAACGGATTATAACTACCCACGAACAGAGAAAATAAGTCTCCAAAATCTCATGATAACATATTAGTATAGTACAAAGAAATAGCACATATTGTAAAGGAATGATTGACTGCACGGCAATCTATATTCATATGTATTCGACCCTCCTTCCATAGGAAATTAAGTGAATTACATGAAATTGAAAAATTTTGAAGTAAACCTAGGTTATGAACCCTGTTACTGGTTCATGAGTTCACTGAGAAGATAATTTGCCCGATTCGTGCAAAATCTAAACAGCAGTGTGATTATGAATTCGGAGATCACAAAAACTTTTGTGAATGCCGAAAAGAACCAATCAAACAAAATCACCAGAAGAAGTATGATTGTTTTAGATTCACTCCAAAGCGCTAATTCATCCGGTAAAGACCACTTCCCAAAAGTAACTGCACATGCTAGCATATAATACCAATGGCTAATTGATGTGCTACTTTTCAGCAACATCCGAGTCAAATCAACTACCTATGCCAAAACCAAATTCCGGTGTTCTAAATGCATAACCCAATTTAGCCGTTAAACACAAACAAATACAACCAATTAAATTCACGAAAAAAAAGAAAATCGATCTGCAGAAATTTAAAGGTAGTGAAGGCAAATGAGGAGAATTACTTGACAAGGCCTCCGTTAACGGAATCACAGTAGCGCTTCAACCACTGCATGAACTCCAAGTTATCAAGCGGCCGTCCTTTCACCAGCTTACTCACTTCAATATGCTAAAACAAAGCCACACGCACATAAACACAAACACATAAGCAAAAAACAAAAACCAGAGCCACACTAGAAATTACTCAGATCTGCGTCCACACCGATAAAAACACACACAAACCTTAGTGATCTTAAGTTTGTTGAAGACGTCTTGCAGGACCTTGTAGTTTTGGATCATCTCGTACTCGCTCTTGGCGTCGAAGTTGACCTTGTGCATCGGCACCATCCCCGGGTGCACCGAGTCCAGTAGCTGGCAGTGCACCGCCCCCGAGCACGCCTTCATTTTATTGTTTTAGATTTCAAATTCTCATCAGATCCAAACAGAAAACACCGACAACCGTTTACTTTTAACGGTGAAATTAGGGAGAGATTAAAATTAGGGAGAGGAGACGCGTTACCTCTTCGACTTTGGAGAGGTTGAGTTGGAGCGTGGAGTTGATCCAGGAGAGGATCTCCGATCTTCCGACGAAGTACGCCGCGTCCATCATGCCGATCTTCGTCGCCATCTCCGGCCGGTTTCTGCGTGGAGTTAGAGAGAGAGGGAGAGAGAGAGAGAGAGAGGCTCACGCTTTTCTTCTTGTGTTTTGTTTTGGGGAATGGAAGGAGGAGATGGAGAGAGGGAGAATTTAAAAAGTGGAGAAGAGCGGCTACCTTTCCATTTCAAATATTTCTCTCCTTCGAAGTACTCACCTAACCGTTGGGGTTCTCTGGGCTGGGCTTTCTGGGGCTTTTAGCGGACCCAATCATGGATGTCGGTAAGAGACTAAAAAGCCCACATTTGTTCATTTTAAATATTTCAAACTCTAACCGCTTTGATCAGCTGGCGTCGTTTCAACTTTCCTAGTGAATACTACATATTTATGGAATCACTTTTGGGAGTAAAATTTCTCTAAGAAAATAATTTCAATTTAATGAACACTGAACACTGAAAAGCATACGTAAACGACTACTTCTACAAACTTAAAATGTAGCGTTTTACAAAATAATATAATCAAATCAATTAAAAAAAGTAATATATATATATATATATAGTACTAACATTTATAGAGTTAAATATTTGCAATTATCTTAAAAGTATTAAGAAATTATTATTTCTGATTGAAATTTCATATATAAGTAATTAATTATTCATTGAAGATTTGATTCAACTGGTAAGACTGTTTGTTTGCTTAGTCCTTTTTTTTTTTTTTGATTAACTTAGTCTATTCATTTGTGAATTAAAGGATTGATTGGCCTTAAGGAAATACTTCAGCTGACAAACGCTGGTGGAATTACCATTTCTCTCGTCTATGAATTTTTGACGTTAAATGATGCAGGTAACACACTGTTTATCCTTTCTGTAAATGCCAATAGAAATATTCTTGAAATTAAAATGCAGGCCCATATATGCCTAAGTTGCCTTCATTTCTAGGTTTTGGATGTCCATATATCGGCTGAATTGTTGGAAACTTATACAGATTGCAGGTGTTTTATATGTTACCATAAGTAGAGCACATGAGAATGTAGAAATAAGGTGACCAAATAAACATCATAGGCAATCTAGGTTTTGTTTGGGTAAAAAAATTAGGTCGAGGGGAGGTTTTTTTAATCCAGGTTGGACATTGGGCTCAACAAGCCTTATAATGGTATATTACCACTAAGATCTAGTGATGGGTTCAAAATCTCAACCTGATTGGAATACTAATTGAATCCCAACCTACTAGGTAATTTAGGTTTGATTTGTGGCATTTTGATCTATTTTGTATAATATGATGTGGCTAGATATGACCCTTTATATAGATAATTAATAGAAGTTGAGTTCATTAAATGTAATGGAATATGACACATAGTATTAAATAAATCCGTTGTTATCGGTCAGAAAAAATAAATCTCTCGATATGTCTGAATGAAACATGAGTTTGAGTTATAAAGATAAGATTATGTTTTTTTCTTTATTACAGAAAGAGGTTAGCCTATCACATAATAATGATACATGCTTATAGAATTTGATTTGCTAGGCATTTTTTAAAACGAAGATTACTAGGCAATAATAATCCAGGATCTAATGGGTCTTTTTTGGCCACACGGATTTTATGGACTTTTACAGGTAAAAGCCCTACATTTTAAAATGCCCTGCTAGCTCTGTTCTTTCTCTTGTCATTTATAGCACATTTTGACATTCGGTTGCCGAAAGCGCAAAGCATCGAATTTAACAAAGTACGTTGCTGACTTCTGAACTGATAAATAAGTGCAATAGCATGTGAGTCCCAATTCTTTATTACTAACCCGAAACCACTGGGGGAATAGGAGGATTTGCTTCCATTCAAACCGTTACATATTCGAGTTATTAAAAAAAAGAATACCATTATTCTAATTTTTTTCCACTTCCGTACATCAATTACTACTATTATATTTTGTATACGTATGATAATAATATACAAGTAAAACTGTCACAACTCAGAAGAGATGTCCATCCATCATTTTTTGTATAAAATATAGCCCAAGATCTGGCAAACATACGTTACGCTGTCATCTCAGAGCAAAATGTCGTTACTGTTGTCATTTATTCTCACATAATTATTAGCCCATTTCACAACCCAACGAATATATGCATTTGGGTATTAGAAAAAATTGCGTAAGAGCATAAACAGCAACTCAATTGTGGTGACGGTGTTGGGATTAAAATATGGATAAAATAAGGTGTCGAAGATGGGATAGACATAGGCCAAAAACTTTTGGCATACAAAAAAACACAGAGATCCAATTCCTAAATCCGGTTACTGAAAAAGGGCGGTCATGAAAATTAGTGTCACACATCGAGATCCACTAATGATATCACACAGTTACAAATCAAACCTAGAGAGAAACAAACGACCTACCACTGAGTATAAGTCAATCGAGGACACATTTCTTTACAAGCTGCTCGAGAAATTTTTAAAATCATTTTATTCCTTCATCATCAGTGGCCATGAAAGTATGACGTAGATGTTGGGACTTTATCAAGAACTTGTAAAACTTCTTTCATTGTTGGCCTCTTTTGCGGCACAGGAGATGCGCAATTATACCCCAACTTGAAGCAGGCCAGCAAGGCGTCCTCCTTACCCTCCACGTCAGCCCGAATTGCCACGTCAGCCATCCTCAGGGCCCTGTTCTTATCTTCAACAACAAGCCCATTACTCCCTTGGCCCAACTCGTCCACAACTATCACCTTCCCTGTTAGTAACTCCAGAAAAATTACCCCGAATGAGTACACATCCCATTTTGGGTTGGGCTTCAGGCTCCGAAGCGATTCCGGCGCATGGTAGGGGGACAGCCCACCAATCGAACTCGGGCTCGGACTCGGACTTGGCCCGGGTATAAGGTCAAAGCTTTCCCGTGATGCCGTGGACCTCTTGCTGCCGAAATTCCGGGCTGATCCTCCGGCTTTCGAGCTCGTGTCCCCGGTCACGAGCCTTTCGAGCCCGAAATCGCCAATCCTGGGCTCCATATCCGAGCCCAAAAGTATATTGCTGGGCTTCAAGTTGGCGTGGACATGCTTCTTTTCATGGAGGAAGGAAAGCCCCCGGGCCACACCTTTCGCAATCTTGAGCCGGGACTCCCACGGTAAGTGACAAGGTGAGGAGCCTGCTTTCCCTGCAAAGCAAACAAAAGTGGGCAAAATCAGAATCCCAGTGGCACTCGGCCTCTTTGTACAAGTTGGCAAAAAATTAATGACCAAAACATAACAAAAGATGGGTCAATTTGAAACCGGAAAGTGAGAAGGCAATTTTCTGGAAATGAGAGTAACGTGTATCGCTATCAAGAACAGGTGGGGCTAAGAAGGGGATTAGCGGAATACGACCGGACCATAGGGTTGACTTGCTTTCATGCATTAAACTACAATAAGTTTCGGTTGCACCTACTCCACCGTCGAACTTTAAATAAATCATTTTCACAGTACAAGTTAGCACATGCTAACATGCGCACTCTTCATCACTGAAAAAAGAGCAAAAGAAAAATGGAGGAAAAAAGGAAACAAAGAAACAGAGGAGGAGGAAGAGGACTCACTGTAACGAGCATTGGCTAGGCTGCCATTTGGGACGAAGTCATAGATGATAAGCTTCTCATCAACTCCCCAATAGAACCCACGAATCCGAACAAGGTTGGGGTGCACCAACTTGGCTATGACCCGGACCTGAGTCTCGAAATCCCTGAACCGCTCCACATGGCTCTCGCCGATTCGACGGACGGCGAAGGTCGTCCCATCTTCGAGGACTGCTTTGTACATGATACTAGAACCGGTTGCACCGAGGATGTAGGCCGACGCCTTGAGTAGAGTGTCGAGCTCCAGCTGCTTTTCGCCGCCGTCGACTGTGACTAGCGTGCCTCCTTTGTTTTCCTGGTAGTGCTCCTGCTGATGCTGCACACTGCTGTTGTGGTTGCTGTTGTTGGGTTTCGGGTCCTCTTCGTTGTCGGAGCTTGTGGGCTCGGATTCTTCCTCGTTCTCTCCTCTCTTGCGTAGACATGACCATCTTGTGAACCCTCTTGATTCCGAGGAGGAAGAAGACCAAGTTTCTTCTTTTGCAAGATTGGCTTCTTTCTTCAGGGTTTTCTCCACGTTCTTCTTCTTCTTTAGGCAGTGGTAGACGTAGAAGAAGATAATACCCAGTATTGCAACCCCTGCGATGTCGCCGATTATGATTCCGATGATAGTTCCTGGCCTGAGGCCGCTTTCTTGTTGAGACCCGGTAGTTGAATCACCTGGCGGGGTGGTTACCGGGGAGGAGGCTATGATTTTGGGGAATGCAGCGATTGCAGGAGGGGAAGAAGATACATTTGGGAGAGGGGATGGTGAAGCAGGGATCGGGCATGGGTTTCTTGTTGGGTTGCCGCAAATGCCAGGATTCCCTGCATAAGAACGCGACCTTTGATTCGAGAAAACACTGGAATCTGGAACTTCTCCTGTTAGATTGTTGAATGAAAGATCAATGGTGCAATTAGAAGGAAAACTGGCTGCGAATTCTGCAGGGATTGGCCCCGAGAGCCTGTTGTAGGAGATGTTCAAGTAACTAAGACTATGACCACCAAAACCCAGCGGCAGAGATCCATTGATGAGATTGGAAGAAAGATCCAAAACTTGAACTGCTTGAAACCCACTTGGAAGAGGACCCGAGAAATAATTGTTGTTGAGAGAGATGACAACTAGATTCTGGAGATTAACAAGATCGGCGGGTAAACTTCCCGCCAAGGCATTGTCAGAGAGGTTAAGAGACTGAAGATTCTGTAACTGCCCCAAACTCCCTGGTAAACTACCAGAGATTCTGTTGTGTGACAAATCAAGAAACCGAAGCTGGGTTGCGTTGAGGAGTGGAAAAGGCAGGGATCCATTCAATGAATTGTTTGACAGATCAAGATACTGAAGGTGTTCAAGGGTGCCAAGATCCGCAGAGATTGAACCAAGAAGCTGACTTCTTGGAAGCGACAAGCCTGTGACTCGAAAGGAAGTATCCCCTATTCCTGGACCTCCACAGGTTACTCCATTCCATGAACATGGAGTCTCCTCGTTGTAGTTCCAGCTCTGGAGCACACCTAGAGGGTCACTCAGAATAGAATACTTGAAAGAGAGCAAGATGATACCATCTGTGTTTAGCCCGAATGATTTTACTGTTACAAGAATAAGTGCAAGAATTCTCCACCATAAATGGAGATGAAGACTTAGGGAGCTCATGATTTCTCAGAGTGATCCCACATCCCACCTAAGAAAATACTCTAAAAGATAGAGTGAGGGAGGGACAGAAAGAGAGAGGGGCAGGTATAAGTGGGTTTTATGATGCCATGTGATGGAAGTAGTTAAAATTAAAAAAAGAAAAGGAAAAGAAAATGAACTGTGCAGAGAGAGATACACAGCTCGCCCAACCAAACTTCTTGCCACACCAAAATGCTCTGTGCTGGTATAAATTAAGGTTCACTGGAACTGGAAATGAATAATGATTCGCACCATGTCTAGTTTAGTGTACACTCCTACTCTCTTCCTCTCTCGCTTCCCTATGCCTTGCATTTAAGTAATAAGAAATGGGGACAAGAATAGCATCTTTGCTATAAGACATCCAGGTGGAGGTAGAATTTTGCAGTATACTTACTCGCACACACAGTCACACTGTTAGATTGACTTTAGAAATCCCAGCTTGTATATTAAATTGCTACCATATGAGCTGTTCTTTTCTCTAGTTCTTTTCCTTTTTAAATGCGGTGGCGTGAAGCATATTATTCAGCAGGTAAATTGTACCACATTAGGAAACAAGGCTACTAGTACTTCTCAAGGATGAGGAAAGTTGGCTGAGCTTCTTCAGTTTCTGCTTTTCCTAGTGATCAACAGTAAAAGGAGTGAAAGAAATGGCAAATTGGTTAAAGTTCCGGGAAAAATGAAAATCGGTTACTATAATAGACCATATTATCGGTGGCAGCATTATAGTTGCGGGTCCAGGGGGGTCCAAACTCCTAAAATTATCTCATCACATTCACATCAGCAGCCAGCATAATTCTGGGTTTATGAAAAATTTTGGCTTTTCATTGATTGCCCCGCAGTTTGAAACTTGACTAGCAGCTAGATTAATGTAACTTTTCTTGGTCTCATAAATGCTTGATTACTAATTTTTGCCAAAGTTGTACCCACATTGTGGGTTGTCTATCATAGAGCGTTCGAATTTGGAGTATATAATCATTTTCATGGCCCAGCTATATAACCAAGTTACATTGACATACAGGGTACTATAATCTTAAGCTGCTAGACAAGTTTTTTCTGTTTTTTTTTTTCCGACATCATTAACCTCTCTCGTTGATGGGGACAAATTATCCTAAAGTGGGCTTCCGTTTTCTCCAATTACTCCATTGAAATGTCCATAACAAATGCCCCTAGACGACGTTTTAAATTTGTCCATTCTTATTGGGAAGAGCAGTACGCATCGAGGGACTTCACTCACTGTCAATAACTTAAGAATGGAAGCTCCATTTTCGGCATTAAGAACAGTGAAGGACCAGGGCCAATATAAAACTAAACCAACTTCATAAAAAGGCAGCAGTTTTCATCCGTCAAAAAAAAAAAAAAGCAGTTGGTCCAACCGCAATATGATTACCGGCAGCCTTAATGTGTACAACCAAAAAAATCTGCAATTACTCTGGACTATGTAATCATGATATGCCACTTCAGAGCAATACATATGAACTTTGACTAGAAACTCTAGTAACAAAACAATGCAAACCATGTCCCATAAGCCTTATGTCCACTAATTTTTGCGTCCAATAATTCTGTCGTTGATCTTGGAAAATACTCTTATGTCTTTACTTGACTCAATACTGAACCAGAATTCTGCTGAATTTGATTCGACGATATTTGTTGTCTCTGTTTTGACGGTGGACAAACTCGAGCGGACCATCTCCCCTCTTTTTTTGGGGTCCTTTTAATAGAAATCCAGCACAGGCTGTTATCTATGTTGGTGGTTTGTCACACCGATCCACGTTAAGTCTCTTGACATTGGCTTCTTCTATTTGTTCCTATGTTGCTTTCTTCTTGGATTTTTGCTGGAGGAGTAAGGGAAAGGGAAGGAAAGAAAATAAAAAAGAGACACTTGACAACAGAGATATCAGTATATCACATTTCATGAACTTCAGATCCTACAAGTGTGAGTACACATGGGAATGCATGAATCATGATTTCATCCAACAGCATTTTGGTCTTTTTTATATATATTTTTTTCCTAATAACTTTTGGAATACTTTCTGGCAGCTTTGCTAACCTTATTATTAAAACATTTCAGTAACTAGGTGAGCATCCTATAATAGTAATACAGCCAAGATTAAAAGATTGGACAACTGATTTGTTTGGTACACCATTATTTGCATAGATCACCAAATGGTAAGAAAGTCCTGCTCCCTTTCTAATGCCTCGGCCACAACAGTTAAAAGCTTCTTTACAGTGTTTGGCATTCTAAAAATTCTCTTCTTTTCTCCGTCGAAAGCAAAAGGATATGGTAATTAAAGCTCTAAAGCACATCAGCCCTTTTCTTTGTGTCAAAAGCTGGTAACAGCAACTTGGAAAAGGTAGGATGTGGAGTTGGCCCGCGTATGTTTGCAGAAGATGACCAAAAGAAGGAACCTTTCCTGGAGGGGTCATCAACTTAGATCACCAAAGCCAACCAATAATTTTTTTCAAAAACCAAAAACCCAAATTTCTGACTTTTCTTATGTCATACGAATCAGGTATAAGCTGTAACATGTTTTAGCACAATATCTTGGATAATATATATTAAAAACAAGGAAAATACTATCTGCTTACGGCTAAATCCCTCCCATATTACAGTTAAATGGACATGATTGTAGAGGGCTATGGGAAAATCATAAATGTTGAGGTAAAAAGAGCAAAAAACGAGCACAAAGTGGGCAAAAATGTTGTTCATTCGTGGTCAATATAAAGACAACATAGCGGGGGTTTACTTGCAGTGAGCAGCTTACTTCATTTACCTGTCCCTATTGAGTGGATCGTGTCTGCCCCTCTCTTTCTGGGCAAGCAAAGTAAAGAATCTATTTTAACTGAAGTTCGAGGTCAGAAGCTATAGCAGTGCAACTTCAACGGGTAGTTCTGTTGATGAAAATAAGTTTGGGTTAGCTTGTCTTTGACGGGAAAAAAAAAAAGAGAGAGGAATACTACAGGCGGGCAAATTTTGTGTAAAAACTAAAAAGAATTGGATGGAACATCATCATCATCAATACATCAAAAACCAATACATCAAATTGTATGGTACAGTTTCATTAGCGAGACAAACTTAACATTTTTATCCTCTCTATACAAAGCCATCAATCTATAATCTTTTCTAATCTACAGTCTTTAAATGCTTTATATATATGTATTCCAATCATGTCCCTTCTTTCTCTTCTTTATATATAATACAGAACCTTTTACACTTTATTGGATGGGAGGAAAAATGAGGGGCAGGAAAAACTTGAACCTTGAGTGCTCCTTTTTTCTGGACAGATCGCAATAAAAGAAAACGTTAAACTGAGGAGATAAACAAACAATGCATGTTGCATGATTGGGGTTTTGATACATAGAAAACAAGGGCTCCATCTTAGGTTGCTGGTATTTTCCTGTACCTGGTGGGGATTGTTGTCAAGTCTGCTTTTGTCCTGAAGAACCTTTGCATCCGTTCACTCATCGCTAGATGCGCACCTCAAGAGACAAAATCTTTTTCATTACACATACACTTTTGAAAAGCTAGATGCATCCCGTCAAAAATCGCTTTAATTCTAGGCTGGAGTTGCACGTGCTTTGCCCTGGAATTAGTATTAGTCTAATGAGGTGAATTATATAGAAGTGAGTACTGAGTACTACCATGGAAGAGATCTTGCTTTGGTTAGTGTAATTGACCCCGTGAATAAGACTGATTTTGGTCTACTTTTACGACTGGGGACCTTAAAGCACACGGTACCCTACGGTTCATTGTTATTGTAATACTAGTAGACTACTACTAGTATCAGTATACATACGGGATCCAGACTCCAAATAAACCTAGTAATTTGTTTTCTCTGACTTGAAGGTTGTCAGTACAAATGGATGTTCCATGTTCTGTAATGAATTGGGATTTGGAAACCAACATGGATGTACATTATTAGAGAATCTATTCTTTAGTGATTCCAATGCCTTTATTTTGGGAATTAAATTCCTATCCACGGGGCATAAAAGAATTTCGTGAAGGTAACATTAACGTGCAGATCCCTACAGTGGTGGATATTTTTTTTTTTTTTTGTGGCAAAATCTTAGGGGCAAGCCTTATGCTTGCGTTTTTTATTTTATCACTACCAAAAAAAGCAAGAAAAGAAAAAGGAGATCTCTTGCCTACTTACAGGGACAAGCAAGCTAAGAACGCAATAGAACAGCCATTAAAAACTCGAAGGACCCACGACTATAATGGACCCAAACTCTATCTAAAGATGTCCTTATGCTTATGTTACTGTCCCAACTAACTCTAGGCTTGGATTTTTTACAAAGGTCGCTGTTGCTATTATTGCTATCTGAATGCAGCAATAAATGTGTTGGAAGTATTGCATTTACAAGGAAGGATAAAATTTTTAGCATCCGAATCCCCCATTTCATTTCCAGGAAGCCAAGCTCATGTGGTGACCTGTGCTTGTTTTTATCTTTCTGTAACAATGACGGCAGAAATTTCCTTTTAACTCCTGGAAAACAATCCTAAATCCCCTTTTCAAAAATGTCTCTAATCACCTTAATCAATCAGAAGCAAAAATTATGCAAGTAAACACAAAGTGTTACTAGGCAACATGCCTGATCCCAGTTCTCATCGCAGTTCTATTCAATATTGGATACGCAACAACAGCATCTAATTAATAAGCAATCTAATGCCTTCTGCGTCCGCCAACAAATCTGGCTGGACTAAATTTTGTGAGATCAACAATTTTGGATTGCCCGTCTAAAACAAGCTCAGCCATTGCAGCCCCAGTAGCAGGACCATTAAGAATCCCCCAACAGCTATGTCCAGTGGCCACATAACATCCCTTCACCCCCGGAATCTCACCTATTATAGGCACACTATCATCCGTGCATGGCAAGAAGCAAGCTTGCTCTGCCTTCACTCGTGCCTCTCCTTCTGCTAAGTGGCTTGACACAGTCCTGGCTACTCTCTTTAGCACCTTTATTGACTCAGGGTCGCCAATTACCTGCTCCGGATCATCTGGCACCTCCATCTCTGATGACATGCCACACACGTACACCTCTCCTATAGTAATCCACACAACCATTTTATCAGTAAATTTAAGTATTCAAATACTGCAATAGTAGGTCCATAACTTTAAAGCATACCAAAAACAATGGACTATGTCTTGTTTTCTCGTCCACTACTCACTACACTAAAATCTTCCAAAATAAATTTCCAACACCAAAGCAAGTGAATATTACTTATATAACTCAAAATCTTGTGCATACCTGTTGGGCGGGGATACACCTCCGGGTCCATGGGCCGACCTCCCTGAGCTGGATAATAACTCAAGAAAAGTGCATGTGGCGTTGTAGCATCTGGATCTTTGGGCTCCAAAACTATGCTGTGTGCTCGAAGCCCATATACCCTGAACAATGAACTCAGCATCTCAAACTTTCCGGTCCATGGCCCAAGTGCCAAAACCACCGCGTCCGCCTCAATCACTCGCCCACCGGCCAAAACCACCGAGTCAACTCGCCCTCTTCCCTCCCCCTCCTCCACCACCCCCAATCTCTCCATTTTCCCAATCACCACCTCCACACCGTAGCTCTCCACCGCCTTCGCCAGAACGGCCCTGGTAAACAACTGCGGGTGCACTTGAGCCGTTGTCTCCATTGACCCAATAGTTCTTGGGCCTGCAGCCGGCCCGTCAACCCAAGAAGGCAGGCCTCTACTTGGCTTGCTCCGGGACGGCGACGAAGATTCCGTGACGGTGACGCTGAGGGTGGTGAGCGCGCGGTATCCGTAGGATTCCGGGCCGTTGAGCTCTTGGGCTAGCGAACGGTGGAGATCGAAGCTGGCGCGAGCAAGGGAGGCGAGAGGGCCGCCGTCGCACCAGTCGAGAGCGAGGAACCCGCCGGCCTTGCCGGAGGCGGCGCACGCCACGGAGGATTGCTCGACGAGAGTGACGGCGGCGCCGTTTTTGGATAAGAAGTATGCCGTGCAGACGCCGATGACTCCGCCTCCGCACACCACGACGCGCTTTGCGGGATGACTAGACATGGGCGGGGTGGGTGATGAGGAGCACCGGATTGAGAGTGTTCTACGACTACGAGCAATTGTTGGCTCAAGAATTATGGAGACACTGAAGTTTGATGCCAGTGGTGTTGGCAGTGCTATCGCCGGCATATCTTGCGTTTTGAAGAAGTACAATTTTGTAAAAGGATCTTTAGAAGGCTAGAATCATGTTGACACGTGTTGTTCAGAGTGAATTTTTGTTTGTATTAGTTTTTGCAAATTTTTTGTCCAAATTATTTTATGAAATAAGCTTTAGACACAAATGTTTGTGAAATTGCTGTCCAATATTTTCCTGCTGATAATGCTATTTCTTCCTTTATTTGTTTTTCACACTTTTATTTTTCTCAATTCAATCGAGCGGATTGACTCTGGTTAATTTCTATGAGCCCTTTTTACTCGGATTTCTTCCTTTATTTCTCGTCATTTCTATTTCTAAAATCCATTTTATACCTCTTATTTTGCTTGGTCTCCTCTTCTTTGAACTAAAACCAAATGAAAAACCAAAGAATTATGGAAATTTCTCAAGAAAGTAAGTTAGAGGAGCTCGTTGAGTAATTGAACATCTGTTAAAATCTGATCATGTTATTGGAATAAGGAATTCAATAACAAATGTCAGCTTTGATAGGTCCAAAAGAAAATATACCTGATATAATATAGTATATAGTATAAAACGTAGTTCAAGGAGTATGAGGAAAATTCTTAATTTGCGTCCCTTCTTCACATCCCCATCTCTCACTATTATTCCTGCTTCTCTATTTCTGAGCACTAAAATTCTTCCTTAAGCAAAAATTTGTACACTAATTGCTCATAATTCTTGGTGCTGGCCTGGTATCCAATTGCTTATCTTCTCTCAACTGCAGCAAGCTGCTGCTCATGCCATTACTCCATCTTCGGATGCTGACCGAATCCATTGGAAATTGTCATCTTTGGGGCTGTACAGTGTTCGTAGTGCCTGAAGCACATTCGTATTAAAAGCCTCGTGTCCCTTGGTTTAAGTTACTATGGACTGTTGGCCACATCCCTTGCCACAACTTTGTTTCTTGGCTAGCAATCCTTGATCGTTTAGCCACTAGGAAGAGATTGCATGGCTGGGGAGTTGTCACTATGCCTCCTGCCTCTTCTGCTCTGACCCGAAGGAATCAAGAGACCATTTATTCTTTACTTGTCCTTACACTGTAGGAATCTGGTCTCGTCTTCTCTCCTTTTGTAATGTAGGCAGAACTGTATGCTCTTGGCCAACAGAGTTTCTCTAGGTGCAGAAATTCCTGCAAAAGAAGACCATTAAGTCCATGATTTTACGAATTGCCTAGTGTGCCGGTATATATCATATTTGGAGGGAGAGGAATGCTCGATACTTCAATCACTGTTATCGGTCTCCAGATGCAGTTCTTGCTACTGTATGTGCTGATATAAAACTGCCGTTTTGTGGCCTGTCCAACTTGAAACCTCGTCCTTTATCTCTAGAGATGCATACTCTGTGTAAATTCTGGTGTATAAAATTTTCAGGAACGGTTCCGGCTTGATAGTTTCTCTGTTTGTAATTTTTTTTGGTTCAGGCTTTTCTCAAGCCTAATTAGTTACTGCATTGTATTCCTCTTGTTAGGATTTTTCTAACCCAATTCGTAATGAAATTGATTGATTCTAAAAAAAAAGTCGTAGTTCAAGCAATACCAATGCCTGTCGACTACATTTTGAAGTGTATACAATTTTTAGGTTGCACACTCTTAACGGATAAAAATTCCAACTAGCAAAATTTGACAATAGTCATTACAGTACATTTGATTTGGTTTGGGTCCTTTGGGATGTTTGACAAATTTGTATAGCACCAAATTTAATCTGTCGGAATAACCTATGTTATTTCTCGGACAAAGAAAAAACCTATGCTAGTTCTCATATTTCAATTTTCGCCACAAATGCAAAACATGGCTATTTTTTTTTTGTACAAAGCTTTACAGGCTATAACCTATTTAGGGCACATCATTAAGGAAATCCCGTCTCAGGCAACCATTTAGACACAACTTTGACGCTAGATTTACGTTCGAGTCATGTATAACAATGCCCAAGCACACCAAGCCACATGTTAGCTTTTGTTGTAATATCATAAGTAGGGGAGGATCTTAGCGGGGCATGGCCCCCCTTGCCCCATTAGATCCGCCCTTGAGCACCACCCTGTCAAGCGGAAGCTGCGGGTTCGAGCCACGTTAGTGACGATCTAGGATCCGATGAATCGATCATTTCATCTCTCCAACCCGGTTGGCTATTGATTTGATTTCATTCACTCAACTTTCCTTGAGTTGATGCTTAAGGCTGATAAGTCAGAGCACTTCTAATCACTAACGGCTCATAGGCCCTCCGCATCCCGAGAGGGAAATGGAGCAGAGGGTAAGCAATTGCTTTCTACTTTGATATTTAAGTTTGGCTAGCTTTCCACTTGGCCAAGGCCAGTACACATCTCTTCTGGACGCTAGTTGGTTCGCTTTTCTTTTAGTATTTCAGGCAGTATAGGGGCATTCATTTAAAGACTATCTTTTCTTTCGATGCGGGCATTTTTGGCCTTATTTTTTCTCGATCTCGCCCCAAGTTGTCATGGAATGGGATTAAGATTTGCATCAATCAACTATAGTATAACCAATAGTGTCGATCACCCCTAAAATGGTTCGAAAGTCCTTGAGGCCATTTCTTGACCTAAAGCCTCCCAGCGACGAAAGAAAAAAGAAGTGCCAGAGAAACCATGATAGTAAGGTGATGAGCATCTTCACTTGGTCACCACCTCCTTTGTCTCGTCTTTAAAGTAGCCCTTACAAGGCCAGGAGCGAAAGGAAAAGCTAGACTCTCGCCATACTTAACAAGTACGTAGGCCAACATTTGAACACTCTGTCTTAAGCAATAGGTAGATAATCAAACTCTTAAAACAAATAATATTTTTATTCTTGACATTAAAGAGTTCTTCTAAAAATGCCATATTATACGATTTGGCTAGTGAGCAGTCTGAAGTTGTACTCGGCAATGAAAGAATTACTCATTTCGCCCACAAAACCCATTATACCTACCACAACTCTCATTTCGCTCTTTAGATTCGAGGGCAAGCCCTTGCGCCTTTCTCTTTCTGCCGTTCATTATGATATGAGTGTCCGGTAGTTGTTTGGAAGCCTAAATCAGGGTAAAGGATTTTCTATATTTTGGAAGAAAAGAAAGGGCTTGAATAATTAGCATAAACAAAAGGGCTTCAATAATTAAATTGACATTTACTATTCAATCCAAAGTTGCTCTCGTCTGCAATAGATCCAGGAAAGCGTTTGTGAACTTTTGAATGCATAGCTTTCAGACTTGGCTTAGAATGAGAGCTCTTGAGTGGGCATAGTACTCCTTGCCCGAGAAGCTCAGGAGTTGCATTCTTTAATCGTCCAACCGTTTTCGGAGGGGTTAGTCGCTAGCCCCGAGTGCCTTGATCCCTAGAATTTTCTTTTGGTACGCTACTAGAGCTACTGATATGATTCCGATTCGAACCTTTTATCTAACAGTGCCATGGAGTGTTCGCCCGTGTCCATATGACTCTAAATTTCTCGAAACGAGATTGGCTCGAAAGAAAAACGTGCCAAGTCCATCTCAAAATACTTTAGACCCTACTACACACCTGACAAAAAAAATTTAGACATGAACCTCCAGTCCCTTCCAAAACCTAAGCAATTCCTACTTTCCTAGGCTAAATTTCTCAGTAATCATTTTCAAGCTCTGTTTCTTTTTTACTTTTACAAGCACAAGAACTATAATTCCTATTTTCCATTTTCCGTTACAAGAAGGGGATAAACTTTGAAATAAACTTTTAATCCCCTATAAAATTTCTCAAAGAACAATTCTGAGTGGGACAAAAATTATTCTCCAAAATAAACAGCTTCAATGGGGATAAGGGGAGTATTACCTGTGCTTATATCACTGTTTTGGTTGCCATCAGAACACAGCAATAAATGTGCTGGAACTATTACATCTACAAGGAAGGATAAAATTTAAACATCCAAATCCGATTTCATTTCCAGGAAGCCTAACTCGTATGCTGACCTGTACTTGTTTTATCTTTATGTAACAATGACAGCTGAAATTTCTTTTTCAACTCCTGGGAACTAACCTTAAATCTCCTTTTTCAGAATGCTTATGGTGATTGTAATTCGTCAGAAACAAACATTAGAGGATTAAAACAAAGTTTTAGGCAACATGCCTATTCACAATTCTCATCGCAGTTTTATTCAATACATTCAGTACACAACAACAGCATTCCATAAGCATCCATCTTAATCCTTTCTCTGCCCACCAACAAATCTGGCTGGACTATAATTTGTGAGATCAACAATTTTAGATTGCCCGTCTAAAACAAGCTCAGCAACTGCAGCACCAGTCGAAGGACCAGTAAGAATCCCCCAAGCGTAATGCCCGGTGGCCACATAACATCCCTTCACCCCAGGAAGCTCACCTATTACAGGCACTTTATCATCCGTGTATGGCAAGAAGCAGGCTTGCTCTGCCTTCACTCGTGCCTCTCCTGCTGCTAAATGGCTTGACAGAGTCCCGGCCACTCTCTTTAACACCTTTATTGACTCGGGGTTGACAGTTATCTGTTCCGGATCATCTGGCACCTCCATCTGTGATGAAACCCCACACAAGTACACCTCCCCTAGTAATCACAAACACAACCATGCATTTTATTAGTAAGTACATTATATATCTCTTCAAATATATTGAATACAAGGTCCATAAGCATACCAAAAACAATGTACTATATTGTTTCCTCGTTCTCACTAATATACCTAAAACCATGACCAGAAGGAATTTTCCAAGTCCAATTTAAACGTGGAGAAATTTTTTGGGTTGATATACCTGTCGGGCGGGCATACACCTCGGGTTCCATGTGACCTCCCTCGGCCGGATAGTAATCCAAGAAAACAGCATGTGGCGTTAGAACATCTGGGTTTTTAGGCTCTAAGACTATACTATGTGTCCGGATCCCATATACCCTGAACAATGAACTCAACATCTCAAACTTTCCGCTCCACGGCCCAAGTGCTAACACCACCGAGTCCGCCTCGATCACTCGCCCACCCGCCAAAACCACAGAGTCAACTCGCCCTCTTCCCTCCTCCTCCTCCTCCACCACCCCTACCCTCTCCACTTTCCCCATCACCACCTCCACACCATAACTCTCCACCGCCTTCGCCAGAACAGCCCTGGTAAACAACTGCGGGTGCAGTTGAGCCGTTGTTTCCGCTGTCCAAACCGTTTCTGGGCCGGCAGCCGGCCCGTCAACCCAAGAAGGCAGGCCCTCGCTGGGCTGTGCGGACGAAGATTCCTTGACGGTGACGAGCAGGGAGGTGAGCGGGCGGTACCCGTACGACTCCGGGCCATTGAGCTCTTGGGCGAGCGAACGGTGGAGATTGTAGCCGGTGCGAGCGAGGGCGGCGATAGGCTCGCCGTCGCACATGTCGAGAGAGAGGAACCCGCCGGCCTTGCCAGAGGCGGCGCAAGCCACGGAGGATTGCTCGACGAGCGTGACGGCTGCGGCCTTTTTGGATAAGTAGTAAGCCGTGCAGGCGCCGATGACTCCGCCACCGCAGACCACGACGCGCTGCGCGGGAAGACCAGACATTGGCGGAGATGGTGATGAGGAGCCTGTTACAATGGAACGGAGAGAGATTTGTAGTTTTGATGCCAGTGACGTCGGTAATAGTCTTCCCGGCAGCATATGTAGTGTTAAGTGTTGTGTCCTAATGATCTGCAAAGGCTTGAATCATCGGCATTTTTTAAATCGACAAGTGGAGTTCTCCACGTCATCTTTAGTTAGTTGGCAGCTGGAGACTCTACATCCAATTTGTAACATATGTATATTTTATTACGGAATTTGTGACATAAACTATATTGTATTATGCAATAATGCTATGTGGCATCATTGTGGCAGGCACATTATCTTTTTTTGATAAAGATGTAAATAATTTAATTAACGGCTACTTTTGGAACGTGTAAGACGTAGGGGATTGCTATGGTGCTTTAAAAAATTTAGGGCACCGAAATCGACCAATAAAATAATAACGGGCGGGAGACCTAAATTCATAAAATTTTATTGCAGTTTAATATTGTTAAATTTAAAGAAATTGATGACTGACCCCATTTTCTTTCTTCTTTTTTGCACCTAGATCGTGATGTGGTCGAAGTCTTTTTCCTTTTCTCCTACCAGTGGGTTGGAAAATTAATAGAAGAATAAAAAAATTGATGCTGCCTTAACAGTACGATTTTATGTTGCCACAAGTACTGGTGAATCTTCGATGAAGTGACTTGATAACCATGTTGCTTGGAGTATGCTATTTGTTAGAAACTATGGACACGGCGTAACCTTCCCTTCAATCCAATTTCGCAGCTAATCCAGCTTGCTACTGAATTTCGTGATGATTTTTCCTAGGAGGCAGCGTGTGGGGGTTAGTGATGATCAGCCTAAGGAGACAATTCATGTCTTTTGGTCTGCTCTCCCTTTAATGGGGCGGCTTGCGGCAGTGGTTACGTTAGGTGGGGATCGGATGGTGAATAGCTTGGTGGTTTTTCTTATAATGTTGGTCATTGTTTTTTCCTTTCTCAAGCCAAATTGTGGGGGGCTCTTTGTGAGTTTGAGAACTGGGCTTCTGCAATCTTGAAGTAGAAGTGGATGCTCTACAGGTTTTACATGATTTACAAGGCCGAGGGGTACGAGCAAGGAGGAGCATGGTTTTGCTGTGGGCTGTCCAATAGCTCGCTCATCCAATGGCAATGGCAATGGCAAATTAAGCTGAGCATGCGTACGGAGAAACAAATTGTGTTGCAGATTGGCTTACCTATTTTGCTTTTTCATATCCGCTAGGAGTTTCACTTTTTGTTCAACCCTGTGGGGATTGTTTATCGCTTCTGCATAACGATGTCATTGGCTTTACTGTGCCACCTCGAACTGCGAAATAATGCCACCATGGCTATGTTCAATCTCATAGGAAAATCATTGAAAGTCATTAAAAATAAACTAAAATAATTTTTGTTTTTTTGTTCAGCTACTGGTATAGTCCAGTTTGAGGCTGGTTGTATCAACAGATAAAACTCCCTCAATATTAGTTTTTTTTCACTCACAAGCTTCGGACATAAGATCTTGCTTGTGGGGAACTAGTGCCAAACCATAATCAGTCGCTTACTTTAATCATAATTCAATTGGGGTTGGAGAAGTAGAATTGTTGATTTATGCCACATAAAACATAACACACAGATACCGAAATCCAAATCGTTTGCATATATACCATTAGAAAGATCCCATTATTTTCTATAAGGAATATAATTTTATGGTGGTCTGAAAAATTAGAAAATTTATTCCCTAATAACTGAAGGGAGAACCTTTGATTGGTTATGTTGTACTAAGCGAGTACAACTTGAGTAATATAGATTTCATTTTCTTGCAGTGGTTACTAATAGGGATAAGGTCTAGTTTAAGGAATAGGTGTAGTTCTCATCTTTATCTTAGATGATAGAACTCATGTAACTAATCACTTGTACCTATCTATTAATATCAATATATACACATCAGGATAGCTAGGCAAGGCATCTTGGTATTCAACCCTTTCATGGTAGCGGAGCAGGTGCTCATCCTTTGAAGTTTTTTTTTTTTTTTAAAAAAAACCTTCTCTCAAACCCTTCCTGTCCGACTACAGCTCCTCAGTGATGTCTTCCTCTCCTAACACTTCCCCTTCTGCTGTTTCTGGATCCACTGGATCGTCTTCTAATTCCTCTATTCTGGTTGGGTCAGCACCAACATCCTCTTCTCTACATTCTGTTCTTTCTGTTAGCAACATTAGGAACCATGTTCCCACTGTTCTTGATTTTAGCAACTTTTTAGTATGGCAAAGTCTTCTTTATACTGTGTTTCATTCTCACCAGGTGTTAGATCATGTTGATGGAACCGGAACACCACCAGACCCTTTCATTCCTTCCACTGAGCCAAACACACCTCTTTCCCCTAACCCTCTCTAAACTCAGTGGTGTCAAATTGACAGTACCCTAGTCACATGGATTTATACAACCATTAATGCAGATATTTTAAATCAGATTGTGCGTCCAGGTTCTTTTCCTACTGCGCGAGAAGTCTGGTTGTTCATTCAACAGCTCTTCCATGACCAGGTTCAAGCCCGTTATATGGAGTATCGCACTGTCTTTGTTACTTCTAAAAAGAAGTCCAAAACTATGTCTGAGTATATCTATTCTGTCCGTCGCATTGCCGACAATCTCGAGTCCATAGGTCGCAAGGTTAGTGATGAGGATATCATCATGCAGATCCTCGATAGGTTACTTGATGACTAAAGTGATATAGTTACCCTCATCACCTCCAAATCTCCCCTCCCTTCTTTCTATGAGCTTCGTTCCCTGTTGCTTGCTCAGGAAACTCGCAAGAGCAAAACCTCCACTCCCGATTTTACTCAAGCTCTTTTTACAAGCACCCGTGGCCGTGGCGGTCGAGGTGGACGCGGTGACCGTGGAGGTCGTGGTGGCACCAATTCCTATCGCCCACCATGGACTCCTTCCCAGCACTTCAAACCTCAGTATAATTCTCCTCGTCCTAAAAACTTCAATTCTCAGTCCCGATCACCGTCTCCTTCTTTCTCCACTTCGAAGCAGCCACAGTCCTCTTCTTCTGTATTGGGTCCTTCTCCTGCCAAGTGCCAGCTTTGTGATGGATATAATCACACTGCCAAGCACTGTCCTCAACGAACCTTTGCTGGTGTGCATGAGCAGCAACAACAAACCTGGTTCGCCGACACAGGAGCCACCAGCCACATGACCAATTCCACCTCATCTCTTGATTCTTTTACTGAGTACTCCGGGACGGATTCAGTTCAAGTGGGTGATGGTACGACTTTTACCATCACTCATATTGGTTCCAAAGTTCTTTTTATTGGATCTTTCTCTTTTGTTCTTCTAGATGTTCTTGTTGTTCCCAAACTCACAAAAACCTTATCTCTGTTGAACGATTTTCTTATGATAATTCTTGTAGTCTTGTTTTTTATTCTCTTGGTTTTTTTGTGAAGGGTCCTCTTTCTCAACAAATGATTCGGTGCAATGATCCCGGGGCTCTCTACTTCTTGTCCGATCCAGAATCTGATTCTTGTTCCTCACAGCATGCTCTTCATGTTCGCCATGTCTCAAGCTCTGTTTGGCATCGACGTCTTTGTCATCCTGGAGCCCCTGTTATGCGGCATTTTCATTCTCAATTTCCAAGTTTATGTTCTTCATTCAATAAGGATGTTTTTTGCCTTGCTTGTCAGCTTGGCAAACAAACACAGTTACCTTATCACACGTCTTTAGAGCCTTGTTTAGGGTTATTTCATGTTCTTCATTGTGATGTATGGACATCACCTGTCCTTTCTTTTACTGGCTATAAGTATTACGTTCTGTTTTTGGATGAATTCTCTAAGTTCTGTTGGATCTATCCTTTACGTTATAAGAATGAAGTTTTTTCCAAGTTTAAATTGTTGCATGCAGAACTTATGACTCATTTCAATGCAAAAATTTGATTTCTGCAAAGTGATGGGGGTGGAGAATTCTGTAATAAAGAGTTTGATAACTATCTTGCTCAATATGGCATCCTCTCATGTCCCTACAGCCATCCTCACAATGGCATGGCTGAGAGGAAACATCGTTCCTTGTTAAACTCAGTTAGGTCAATTCTACTCCAAGCCAATCTTCCACCTACATTCTGGGTAAAGGCCTTACAATATGCTAACTTTGTCCAAAACCGAATTCCTCATGTCTCTCTTCAGTGGGATAGTCCTTTTACAATTCTTTTTGGTCGCAAGCCATCCTTTGATCTTATTAGGGTTTTTGGATGTGCATGCTATCCTCTGAATATGCATCCTGCTCGCCATAAGCTTACTACTTGATCGGATCTCCATATTTTTATTGGCTTATCCCCTCATCACAAAGGGTTTCGATGTTATAATCCGACTTCTCGCAAGGTAATAATCTCGCGCAATGTGATTTTCAATGAGGATTATTTTCCCTTTACTGATCAAGTCTTTATCCCATGCTCATCTTTATCTCCTTCTTTTGACACCAATGCTATTTTTTTGATTACCCACACTTCTGGTTCCATCAATATCTTCTCTACCTAAGAGTTCAGACGCTGCACTCCCTTTGTCTTCATCTCCTACTTAAAATACAACACCGTTAACTACCTCTACTTTATCTCCAACCGACCCTCATCCTCCTTCTGCACCCTTGGTTTCTCCTCATTCTTCCAGTCCAATCTAAACACCACCATCTCTATCTTCAATATCCATCCCACCTACAGAACCTACCCACGATACCTACCCCAACTTCTCTACTACTCCTTCGTTACAATCTTCACAAAACACCTCACTCACCGAACCTTCTCCTACACCAGTCCAACCACAACATCCAATGCGCACTCGACTTCGTGATGGGATAAAAAAACCCAATCCAAAATACGCTTTCCTTTCTACCACAGACACACCCATAGAACTAAAGACATACACACAAGCTTCCAAGGATGAGTGTTGGCAGCGTGCTATGCGAGATGAATACCAGGCCCTTCTCCAAAATAATACGTGGACTCTAGTCCCACCTCCTTCATCCCTAGTTAATATCGTTGGTTCCCGTTGGGTTTATCGCCTCAAATACAAAGCTGATGGTAGTTTGGCACGACATAAGGCCAGGCTTGTTGCACAGGGGTATACCCAACGTGCTGGGCAAGACTATGACGAAACTTATAGTCCGTTTGTGAAACCGGCAACTATAAGAACTGTTCTCACTCTTGCTGTTTCCAAAGGTTGGTGCATTCGTCAGCTGGATGTGAAGAAGGCCTTTCTCTATAGCTTTCTACGTGAGGAGGGTTATATGAGGCAGCCTCCTAGGTTTGAAGATTCCACAAACCCTAACTATGTTTGCAAGCTACATCGGGCGTTGTATGGGCTGAAACAGGCACCCCGAGCTTGGTATCAGCGTTTTGCAACGTGTATGTAGTCTCAAGGCTTTCGAGTGTGTCACTCTGATGCCTCTCTCTTCACTCTTCAATCATCCATGGGCACAGCTTATTTGTTGCTTTATGTTGATGACATTATCTTGACTACTTCCTCACAGGTTCTTTTGCAAAGGTTACTTAGTGCTTTGGACCTTGAATTTTCCATGTCCGATTTGGGCGATTTGCATTTCTTTCTTGGTATCCAGGTTTCTCGCACCACAGATCTCTTTTTGGATTAATCCAAGTACTTGCAGACCATTCTTAACCGATCCGGGTTCACTGATCTCAAGCCGATTTCAACCCCAATGCAGCCCAAGCAATCACTTTCTCTTCAGCATGGTGTTCAGTTGACAACTGAGGAACAGAAATTATATCGAAGCATAGTTGGATCCTTACAATATCTTACTTTCACAAGACCCGATATTTCTTATGCCGTCAATTCTGTATGTCAATTCATGCATGCTCCAACTACTGAACATTGGAAGGCGGTTAAGAGATTGCTGCGGTATCTTGATGGAACCATCAATGATGGTTTTTTTATCAGGCCTGTAATAGTCCGGGTAAAATTTTTTATTTTTACTGGGACTGTAAAAGTCTTTTTATCGTGATTTACTGTTGAATTAATCTTGGGTAATTAATTCAAGGTAAATCGGGAGTCGTTTTTCGAAACCGAGAGTTTTCCGCGCTCGTGATTTTTCCGTGGATTTTTCGGGCCTAAGTTGGTATTTTTCGGGTCCCGGAATTTTCAGAAAAATCACACCGAAAAATAACTAAGGGGGTATCAGTTATTTTCTGGTCCGGACTGGACTCGCTTAATAATGCAGACAAGCTGCATTATTAAGGATTCACAAGTGTAACAGTAAAATCACCGTTCTATAAAAGAAGAAGAAGAAGAAGAAGGAAGCAGGAGAGGAAGAAAAAGAGAAGAGAAAAAAAAAGAGAAAAAGAAAAAGAGAGAAAAGAAAAAAAGAAAAAAAAAAAAAAAAAAAAAAAAAAAAAAAAAAAAAAAAAAAAAAAAAAAAAAAAAAAAAAAAAAAAAAAAAAAAAAAAAAAAAAAAAAAAAAAAAAAAAAAAAGGAAAATTTAAAAAATAGAAAAACAGAAAAAAATAGAAAAAAAAAGAAACAGAGAGGGAGTGGAAAAAAAAAAAGAAGAAAAAAGAAAAAAAATTCGGAAAAATAGGAAAAGAAAAAAAAGAGAAGAATAAAAAAGAAGAAAATAGAAAAAAGGGAAGAAAAAGAAAAAAATAGTAATGAACAAAAGTCACCCCGAAGCCTCCCCTGCACTGTTCACTCTGGAGCGAACGGCGCCATTTCTCGCTGCACCGCCGCCACCAGCCCCTTCGCCACGCCGTCGTGATCCCAACCACGCCTCCTCCGCTTGGTTCCGCCGCCGGACACCCGGCGGAGGACCCACGGATCCGCCTTCTCTTTGCTCGCGTCGCACGAGCCACCACCGCCGCGTCGCCAACCCAGCAGCCGCGCCGCGCAGTCGCCGCTTGTCTTCCTGCCGTGCTCGTCCTCACCCATCCCTGCCGCTTGTTAGGAACAATAGACTTAAGCTAGAGGGGGGGTGAATAGCGATAATCGAATAAAAACGAAATAAGCAGGAATTAAATGCGGAATTGAAAGAATGAAGGACACAAGCAATTTATCCTGGTTCACACACACTCTACTAGTGTGGCTAATCCAGCCCTTCAAGTCTCACTTGAAGATTTCACTATCTACGTTAAGCTTACGGGTGCTTAACAAACC
>MK814806.1:31559-74049 GCA_028386065.3 Turnera subulata | reverse complement strand
CAAAACATCGATGTTTCATTTTCCAACATCGATGTTCTGGCATAGACCCTTTT
Source organism: Turnera subulata (assembly GCA_028386065.3). NCBI lineage: Eukaryota > Viridiplantae > Streptophyta > Magnoliopsida > Malpighiales > Passifloraceae > Turnera > Turnera subulata. The sequence goes on along the minus strand of MK814806.1, from coordinate 73,996 downwards.
CCATCACATTTTTGCGAAGCCAGAAAACATCGATGTTGAATTGAAGAACATCGATGTTGAGTATGGAAACATCGATGTTCTAAAATGCAACATCGATGTTCTACTAGCCGTTGGAGCAATAATTTAAAATTGCTGGCTAAAACATCGATGTTTAAAGTGAAAACATCGATGTTTTGCCGTTGTAGCAGACAACTTTTCAGCACCCACTATGTTTTGTTTAAGGCTATTTTTGGGTGGATTTAAAACGGCTCTACAACTTTATGTTTGAAAGCATGCTTATGAATTGTATGATTGAAATGTGTTTTGTTTGAGCCAATGCCTAAGAGAAGTTGAGTGTTTTACCTTGTACAAATGGGTCCTAACTTCTCTTGCTCTTCTTTGCACTTCAACTCTTGATCATATCTTCACTTGAATTCTTGATCACTTTGGTGGAGTACTTGTTTGCTTGATTTCTTTTTGCTTCATCTTAGTTATGATCTTGGTTTGTCATTTATCAAAACCTGTAATAAGTGAACCATGAAGACATAGGTTCTAACAATTTCCCCCTTTTTGATAATGACAAACATCTAGAAGTATATGCTAATGTTTATAACATAAAGATGATTCCCCCTATGTTTTACAAGGTATGATTCCCCCTATCTTGTTGCATATACTTCTTCCTATCTTCCCCCTTTTGGCATTAGCAAAAAGAAATGGCGATGAGAAGAGGTTGGGAAGTGCTTATGTGAGAAATAGGTGGAGCTTTTGAAACATATTAGCTACACCTATACACTTCTATATGGGGTGAAATGAAGAATGGTAAAAGGATGTTAGAAAGCTTAGCTGAACATCGATGTTGTGATACTCAACATCGATGTATTGAGGCTTCTGCTCAAATTTTGAAGTTCTTCATCATCCCTTTGTTCCTCCTATCTTTTTGCCTAAATGAGGGGTTCCTACAAAAACAACACTCATCCTTGCATTTCTACAAGAATTGATTAAGAACTTGGATGCTTCTTTGGTTATTTGCTTGGAGCATCCGCAATCAAGGTACCAAAGTACACTTGATGCCTTCAAGCATACCTGCAAAACAAATCAAAGGGATTTTGGTACCCAATTCTTTTTGGGTCCTTGGTGGTTAGGAACATAATAGTGATGAGCCTTATCTTGTGCCCAATGTCTATGCCTAGTAAAACAAATAGGAGCAATATGTCCTATTCTATTGCAATAGTGACAAATGACATTTGGATTGTGCATTCTTCTAGGTTGGTTATAGGTACCATATTGCCTATGTTCATGCAATCTATCATACTTGTCTTCCCTAGGTATAATCTTGTTTTCCCTAAATTGAGTCATATGTTTCCTAGGTTTAGTATATTGTAGCCTTTCATTTTTAGCGGTGCGTATGTGTGATCTTGCAACATTAGCATTTGATCTACCATTGTAAGCATACATTTTAGCATAGTGAACTTTTCCACTACTTGCATTTGGTTTGGCATTTTGAGCATATGACCTTCTATGATGAATACATGATCTTGTGTCATGAACATGTGATCTAATATGATAAGTAGAAGATGAAGCATCATGTTTATGTGTCTTAGCATTAAGCACAGTAGGTTTGACATCATTTGACACATTAGATGCACCTAATCCTTCTTTTTGTGTTGGACTTCTTTGTTGTCCTAGAAGAAGATTAAGACTATCTCTACCATTAGTAAACTTCTCTAATGTATTCTTCAAATCATCAACTTGATGCTTAAGAGATTCATTCTCTTTTCCCAATTCAACACAAGAACATACATTTGAGGATATCTTCTCATTAAGTTCATTGCAAGACATATTAAGAGCATGCTTTTCTTTTCCAAGCTCATCAATTTTGCTTAACAACTCATCCTTATCATGTGATAATAATTCTACATTATTTTCTAGGGTCTTGTTCTGTTTCTTTAAGTTCTTATTAACATTTGAAACAGAAATGAATTTACTATACAATTCACTAAATGCATCTTGCAGCTCTTCAAATGTATAATCATCATTCGAATAGGAAGTACTTACCTCTTCCGGAGATTCTTCCTTTGCCATGAAACAAAGGTTGACAGTCTCATCTTGCTTGCTATCGGTTTCCTCATAGATGACTCCCAGCATTTCCCACATCTCCTTGGCTGTTGCGCAGTGTGAGATCATTTGATAGTCATTCGGATTGACTGCACATTGGAGCATGTGTATTGCCTTGGAGTGGTTTTCAATTCTTTGGATGTCATCTTCGTTGTACCCTGCTTCCGTCCTTGTCGGAACTTGAACGCCATTCTTTATCGTTAGCCAAGCTGCAAAGTTATTGGCTTGGATGAAGATTCTCATCCTTTCCTTCCAATATGCGTAATTTGTCCCGTCAAAGAATGGTGCACGGGTAGTGGATTGTCCTTCAATGATTCCTGCATACAAATAATTTGAACAAGCCATGGAAATTTACCTCTCAAACTGTTAAGTCTTTCAGAGAGTTAGGCTCCGCTACCAATTGTTAGAACAATAGCCCTTCGCTAGAGGGGGGGTGAATAGCGATAATCGAATAAAAACGAAATAAGCAGGAATTAAATGCGGAATTGAAAGAATGAAGGACAAGCAATTTATCCTGGTTCACACACACTCTACTAGTGTGGCTAATCCAGCCCTTCAAGTCTCACTTGAAGATTTCACTATCTACGTTAAGCTTACGGGTGCTTAACAAACCGTTACAACCTAGGAATTCTAGTCACAAGAATCCTAAACCTGAAAGTTCAAGTCACATGAACTTCAGCTCTCTTGCTTGAAGATACCTCACTTCAAGACTTTTCACACAAGAAGATATACACCTCTTCTTGTGAATCTAACCAAGGGAACTAACCTCCCTTAAGGTGTGTAAGTACACAATCACTCAAACAAGAGACTCTCTCAAAGAGTAGATATGAGTTACAGAATTTAAGCTCTAAAAGGGCAACTCTCAAATCCTCAATAGGATATTGGCTCAATTAAGATTTGATGAATGTATGAATTGAATGCATGTAAGTAGAGAGTTGATTCATTTTGAAACATAGCCAAAAATGCTCAATTTGTAGCTCTGAAAAGTTATAGAGCCGTTTGAAATCCACCCAAAAACAGCCTTAAACAAAACATAGTGGGTGCTGAAAAGTTGTCTGCTACAACGGCAAAACATCGATGTTTTCACTTTAAACATCGATGTTTTAGCCAGCAATTTTAAATTATTGCTCCAACGGCTAGTAGAACATCGATGTTTGTCTGAGCAACATCGATGTTCTCAGATACAACATCGATGTTCTCAAATACAACATCGATGTTTTTTGGCTTCGCAAAAATATGAAGAAAAAGGGTCTATGCAAGAACATCGATGTTGGAAAATGAAACATCGATGTTTTGTGAAACATCGATGTTTAATTGTCCAACATCGATGTTTTTTGGCTTCGGCAAAGTTTTATTTCAAAGACAAGTTTTCATGAACATCGATGTTGGATTGTAAACATCGATGTTTTGACCAATGGTCACAAGAACATCGATGTTTAGGATGCCAACATCGATGTTATTTTCCTACTGCCAAATTTTGGAAATCTTTGAAAAACAGAACATCGATGTTTGGTTTCAGAACATCGATGTTTTGAACTAAAAACACAACTTTGTGATTGAAATGATGCTATGAAATGCATGAGTAAAACTTGTTTTATTTTGAGCCAATGCCTAAGAGAAGTTGAGTGTTTTACCTTGTACAAATGGGTCCTAACTTCTCTTGCTCTTCTTGTACTTCAACTCTTGATCATATCTTCTCTTGAATTCTTGATCACTTTGGTTGATCACTTTGGTTGAGCACTTGTTTGCTTGATTTCTTTTTGCTTCAAGGTTGTCATCAATTGAGCCAAGGTTTGTTATTATCAAAACTCTGAAATGAAACAAGGAGGCATGAGTTCTAACAATTTCCCCCTTTTTGATAATGACAAACAACTAGAAGTATATGCTAATGTTTATAACATAAAGATGATTCCCCCTATGTTTTACAAGGTATGATTCCCCCTATCTTGTTGCATATACTTCTTCCTATCCGCTCGCCGTGCCGCCAGCCTCCTACCCGGCACCACGATCCGTTTCTGCCAGGTGAGTACCCGACTCACAACGGGTTGGAATTCGGGTTGGACCCTGCTGACGGGCTGCCTCGCGGGCCTGGACAGTTGGGCCTCACTGTTGGGTCGTTCTGGGCTGGGCATGGGCTTACTGTGAAACGGCCCGACCCGTATTTACCGCACACAGTAAACACGTACCGAAACTGTGACAACCCAACCAAAATCAAGCCCAGCATACAGTGTGTACAACAGTAACTCGGGCCCAACAGCCCAAAATAGGAAACATCATAAATAACAAAACCGGCCCAATGGCCCAATAATATCAATAAAATGCACAGCGGAAGACTTAATAACTCACAAACACTGTATGCAACACTGATGCAAACTATGGATCCAAGCCATGTCCAAGGGATAACGCTACAGCCTGTCTGGAATGCACCAATCCTGTACCAAAAATAACTCATCCTACGGGATGAAAGCCCGCAGGTGAGGGGTGAGTCCGATGTGCTCACCGACGAAGGAAAGACAATCAATATGCAACTATAATTACTCAAGTCAAAAACAGGCACAACAGCCAAACCAAAAGACTCGACACAAAACCGGACCATGACCAAAAAGACTCAAATAAAATCCAATTTCCAATTTTATCTTACCGGGCCCCGTCACGGATAAGCTAGAGGTCAGACCTGGTTATCAACATATTCTGGGTGCCAGACCAAATCCAGAGAACCCAGGGATCGACATCCCAAAAATACGAACCCAGGGATAGACATCCCAAAAATAATCACAGGATAGACATCACAAGCATAGACATGCTTATCACAAGAACCCAGGTCACGGCCACCATGAAACAGTCTTAAACCATCGAGTCGTACCACTACTTACCACATGACAATTATATTATCGTTATCAAAATCAAATCGTAGGGATCGACATCCCTAACCAGGATACCGGGATAGACATCCCTATCCAAAAATCAAGGATCGACATCCTTTTCACATCTTATTAATTATTCCATTATACTCATGGTCAAGATACAAAAATAATTATTCAAACCCAATCAAAATACTGGGATAAACATCCCGACAACTTTCAAGACCATGGGATTAACATCCCGAGACAAACCACAACAAACACAATACTCAACAATGCAATAATCCACAAAACAAAATAACCGAGTAATACAGGCACATATTGAAGGAAATCCATCCTCACCTTGGCCGATTACTCAACTCCGGAAACAATGACCGGTCCGACGCCGGCTCTTCGGGAAACTGCCCGATATCCATACCTATACCATAAGACAATATATACACATAAATGCACATAATCGGTATGCTATGATGCCAAACTGCGAAATAACCCATCCCGGTTCATATCCGTTATCATTATCTTTTACCGAAAATATTTTACCGTACGTATTTCCGAATATAATTTCGGTACCATACTTTAATTAAAACTCCTTTCAAAATATATTTCCATAAAATAATTATAATTTCCAAAATTATAATCACCATAATTTTTCCAGAAAAAATAATAACGTATTTATAATTTTCAGAAAATATTTATATAGTATTTATCTTTTTCTCAATATATAATAATATTTTCCAACACAAAGTATAATTATCTTTAATTCTCAAAGTACATATATATATATAATTTCCTCAACCATAATTTCCCAGGAAAAATAACATTTATATAAATTTTTCAGAAAATTTCCATGGTATATGTAACAGCCCGGGTAAAAATTTATATTTTTACCGGACTATAAAATGCTCGGTACAGTAATTTATCATGTAAAAATAATCTTGGGAAGTATTTTATGGTAAACCGAGCATCAGATTTCGATTCCGAGTCTCGAACCATACTTCAGATATTTTACGAAATTTTCCGGAGTGGGTAAACCGTAAAAAGATGATTATACCCCTAGGTTAGTATTACTACAAAAAAAACTAGAAAGGGCAAATAAGTCTTTTGCTATAAGAATATTTAATAATAATAATAATAATAATAATATAAAAAAATAATAATAACAAAAGAATAATAGAAATAATAAATAATAATAATGATAATAATCATAATACTAAAAAAAAAAAGAAGTAATAATAATAATAATAACATAAGTAAATAGGTATACATTATTTACACTAAGAGCACAAAATAAATATGTAGTAAACTACAATATTAATGCTATGCATAAATATATATACACATGTATATATATATATATATATATATATATATATATATATATATAATCTATAAATATTCATTGGGTATAAATGACATAGTGATACTATAAATGAATTACGGAAAAAGACTATCATAAGCATATCATTTTGGTTGTGCATTTATGTGATTTTATGTTAATACATCTAGGTGAAGAGGACGCAAACGAGGGCTTGGAACCCGAGGGAGAAATTCACGAAGAATTTATCGGCCAAGGTGAGGATAAGTAAATATTTATATATTGCCCGTAGTACCAAGTTGCTGTTTGTTATTATCTGTGTGATATGTTTGAATAATTCCTTGTGGCTGTGAATGATTGTTGTGAGATGAATTTAATTGGAATTTGTTGCCGTTAATGTTGTTGAATTGATGCTACTATTAATGTTATTGGTATTAATAGAAATGTGGTAATAGTAGGTTATATCTATTGTTGATGGCTGGGTAATTGTGAGAGTAGAGTACCGAGGGTACTAGTTGAGAAAGCTGTTTTATCCAGACGAGCGGAGAGGCTGTGAGCCTGCTCGGGATAATGAGATAATGGTTGGATGATAGATATTTAGTAACTAGTCGTGGGAAAAGAAAATAATAAAATGAAAACACTTAGACATCTAGTAAGTCACAGTTAAATGTTGGTACAGCCAGATGGTAGTCTTAGATTAAGGTGCTGGGGGAGAGTTAGTGGCTAGTGCCTGCTCCCTGTCTGTACCAAGTTATTGTTATTGTTTGGGCACTGGGGGAGAGTTAGTGGTTGGTCCTGCTCCCTGTCTGTGCCAGTTATTACGTGGAGGTACCGAGGAGGGGTCCACGGGCTAGCTAGCTTGACTACCAGGCGACGACCACCATTTGACTAGTGATAGGGGCCCTGATAATAAAATTGGTATAGCGTGTCTAGGATCACAAAAGGTGTTATTTAGGGTTCGTGTGAACTTAAATTTATTTTTTGTTGGTGTGACTTGGATTATTTATGGTTGTTTGTATATGTATATTTTGCTTATGGATTTTACCCGGTGAGCACTTCGGACTCACCCCTCGCCTGCGTGACCTGGTCGCGTAGTTTGATTTTGCGTAGCTCAGGTACGTTCGAGGCAAGCTGTGGCGTACCCTCTGCCAGTCCCGGATCCATCCTGCGATGCATTGCTATTGTTGCTTTGTTGTATTGTAATAAGACTTCCGCTGCTTGCATTTTACTACTCATTTCCGATGCTTGTTATAATAATGTCTCTGTGCCGGGACAAGTACTGTTGATGTATGATGTACTGTTATTGTATTATTATTGTTGGTTATGATAATTACCACTTTTGATACTGTGATAGTATATGGCCCTACGTGTTACTGTGTATAACGGTAAATACGGGTCGGGGCGTTTCATTTTGGTAGCGGAGCGGGCTGTAGGTCCTTGGTTGTTGTTTGATTGTTTGTGCATATCCTGCTCCACATGTTTTAAATATAATACTCATGGATACATCTTCATATAGGAAGGACGAGATGGATCCGGCTGAGGGACAGCAGCATGCCGCCCAACAGCACTTGGAAGAAGACCAAGTGTCGATCGGTCAACCGAATGTGTACGAAGAAGAACCATATGTCTACGATGGGGTACCGGGTATGCCATACCAGATGTCCTTGCAGATGATGCACATAATGACCCAGATTCTTAATCGGCAGATAGCCGGGGGACCAGTCGAAGACCCTGTGTTTACCAAGCTATCTGAGCTTGGAGGTGAGCCTTTTCCAGGAGCGACTGACCCTCGTGAGGCAAACGAGTGGTTACGTCAGATCGCCAGGGTCATGCTTAAGATCAGGTGCACAACTGACCAGTGGGCGAACTATGCCGCTTCTCTTTTCCATGAAGAAGCAGCAACATGGTGGGAATCTACCACAAGAGACCTGCCGAAACCAGTGGTGATGCCATGGGCTGAGTTCACGGCCATGTTCAGGGACAAGTTCATTACTGAAGAATTTCAGGAACGCATGCAGCGCGAATTCCTGGAATTACGCCAGGATAATATGACTGTGACAGAGTATGAGAAGAAGTTTGATCGTTTGTCCCTGTATGTTGGAGATCTGGTAGCAACTACCAAAGCCAGATGCCAACGTTTCTGGAGAGGACTACATCCTGATATCCGAGCTATCATGGGATGCAAGGATTATGCTGGATATCAGGACATTGTAAGGGATGCTCAGAAGGCTGAAGTTACATGGCGTGACCAACAGGAATATCGCCGGAAGAGGAATGCACCGCAGATTCCACCTAGTCAGAACAAGAAGCCATATGTGCCTGCCACTAGTGCATCTGTAGCTGGACGTGGACAGTATCAGCACATGGCCTATGGACGTGGTTGGACTAACAACCGCGGAGCTTCGATTGGAGGATGGAGTGGACCTGGAGTAACTAGTTCTGGAGATAACCGCTTCCGACGTCCCATATCATCAGTCAGATGCTTTGAGTGCAACGAGCTGGGACATTACCGTTATGCATGCCCGAAGCTTGGGAGAGCCAGTAACTCTGCACCGGCACCAACAGTTCAGGCCTCTGTGGCTAGTGTACCAGGTGGATCCAGAGCACAAGGACAAGGCCAGGGTCGTGGTCGTGGGAATCCTTCCTCAAGGACCCAATCTGGAGCCAACCAGAGCACAGCTATTCCTAGAGCTTTCGTTATCACTGCAGAGGAGGACCCTGATGCTGCCCAAGTCATAGCAGGTATCTTTACAATTTATGGTAGAGTTGCTTTCACATTGATTGATCCTGGAGCTACACATTCCTTTATTGCTCAAACCTATGCTATACAACATAACTGTGAAGATACATCCTTGGAAAAACCGATGAGGGTTAGATTACCTGCAGGCATCATAGTGAGGTTGGAAAGAGTTTGTAAGGATGTGCCGTTAGTGTTCGAAGATGAAACCTTCCCTGCGCGACTTATTGTCATGAACATGGGAGGATTTGACATAATCCTAGGCATGGATTGGTTGTCGAAGTACCAAGCCTTGGTGGATTGCCGAGCTAAGCAAGTGAAGTTGACATCCGCCGAAGGACGATTGATTGTTATGTCCGGAGTGGGGAGAACTACAACCACATGTAGTATTTCTGCTACCCAGGGCTATGGAATGAAGCAACATGGACCAGATGCCTTGCTGACTCATATTTCGGGTGAAGAAAAACAAGGTCCTACCACGGAGGATGTACCAGTTGTGAGGGAGTTTGTTGATGTGTTTCCAGATGACCTACCTGGTTTACCACCCGACAGAGAGGTTGAGTACACCATTGAGCTTATACCTGGAGTTACACCTATCTCGATGGCACCGTACAGGATGGCACCGACAGAGCTTCAGGAGCTGAAGAAGCAGCTAGATGAACTACTGGAGAAAGGTTTCATCAGACCTAGTACCTCACCATGGGGTGCACCAGTCTTGTTCGTGAAGAAGAAGGATGGTAGTTTGCGTATGTGTGTAGACTACCGCCAGATCAACAAGGTGACAATCAAGAATAAGTACCCGCTACCAAGGATTGAAGATCTTTTTGATCAGCTTCAAGGAGCAACGGTGTTTTCAAAGATCGATCTCCGATCGGGCTATCACCAGATCAAGATTTCGGAGAAGGACATACCAAAGACAGCTTTCCGCACACGGTATGGCCACTTCGAATTCACTGTGGTACCCTTCGGTTTGACCAATGCACCAGCAGTATTCATGTGCTTGATGCACTTAGTGCTGAATGAGTTCCTGGATAAGTTCGTTGTGGTCTTCATCGACGATATCCTCATTTACTCCAAAAGCAAGGAGGAGCACGAAGAGCATTTGAGGATAGTACTCCAGAGATTACGGGAGAAGCAGCTGTATGCCAAATTCAGCAAGTGCGAATTTTGGCTGGGAGAAGTCTCCTTCCTCGGACATGTAGTAGGCGGAGATGGAATAAAGGTTGATCCTGCCAAGGTTAAGGCTGTGTTGGAGTGGGAGCCTCCTAAAAATGTGTCCGAAGTCAGGAGTTTTCTTGGCCTTGCAGGATATTATCGGAGGTTCATAGAAGGTTTTTCCTTATTAGCTAGTCCCATGACTAAGCTATTGAGGAAAGAACAAGCTTTTGTTTGGAGCCCGGAGTGCCAGCGAAGTTTTGAAGAGCTTAAGAAGAAACTGACCACGGCACCAGTGTTAACAGTACCGAAGCCAGGAGTTGAGTACGTGCTGTTTTGTGATGCATCAGGTCTTGGCTTAGGAGCTGTGTTGATGCAAGAAGGACGAGTGATCGCCTATGCCTCCAGACAGCTAAGGACTCATGAGAAGAACTACCCGACTCATGATCTTGAGATGGCAGCTGTGATTTTGGCACTAAAAATCTGGAGACACTACTTGTTTGGAGAAAAGTGTCGAATCTTCACCGACCACAAAAGCCTCAAGTACATCATGACTCAGAAGGAGCTTAATCTGCGACAAAGACGCTGGGTTGAGTTGCTTAATGATTATGATTGTACTATCGAGTATCACCCAGGAAAGGCTAATGTGGTAGCTGATGCTTTAAGCCGAAGACAATCGGATGATGCCTCCACCAGTTACTCGATGTCGTCACTAATCGAGTTAAGGAAGTCGGGAGTTGACTTGACAGTGGATGAAACAGGAGCCCTGCTGGCACACATGAGTGTCAAGTCCAACATAAGAGGATGGATAGTGGAATTACAAGATGGGGATCCTGACCTAGTCAAGCTGAAGGAAGGAGTAAGGAGTGGAAAGGAAGACAAGTTTCGTATAGCTGATGATGGAGCACTGATGATTGGGAAACGGGTATGTGTACCCAATGTCAGTAACCTGCGTAGTCAGATTCTGGATGAAGGTCATATGACACCGTATGCGATGCATCCTGGGAGCACCAAGATGTACCAGAACCTGAGGAGTCATTTTTGGTGGCCTCGTATGAAGAAGGAAGTAGCCGAGTATGTCGCTAGATGCATTACTTGCCAACAGGTGAAAGCCGAACATCAGGCTCCAGCAGGCAAGATGAGATCATTGACGATACCGGAGTGGAAGTGGGAGATGATAACCATGGATTTTGTGATTGGGTTACCGATGACCCGGAGGCAGCATGATGCTATTTGGGTCATCGTTGACCGATTAACGAAATCGGCCCATTTTCTTCCTATCCGCCAGACAGATACCATGGACACATTGGCGGGTAAGTATGTTGCTGAGATTGTGAGACTACACGGGATTCCAAAGTCCATAGTCTCAGACAGAGATCCCAGATTCACCTCACGTTTCTGGAAGAGTTTACAAGCTGCCTTGGGAACCAAGTTGAGTTTCAGCACTGCTTTTCATCCTCAGACAGACGGACAGTCCGAAAGGACCATACAGACATTGGAGGATATGCTTAGGGCTTGTGCACTCAACTTCAGTGGGAGTTGGGATAAGTATCTACCCTTAGCAGAGTTTGCATATAACAACGGCTACCATTCCAGCATTGGTATGCCACCTTTTGAGGCTCTCTATGGGAGGAAGTGTAGAAGTCCGGTATGTTGGGACGAAGAAGGTATGAGATTGATCGTTGGACCGGAGTTAGTCCAACAGACAGTGGACAAGATCCAGACAGTGAAACAGTGTATGAGAGCTGCTCAGGACCGACAGAAGAGCTATGCCGACAAACACCGACGTGAGATGGAGTATAATGTTGGTGAGAAAGTTTTTCTCAGAGTTGCACCCTGGAAAGGAGTGATCAAGTTCGGCAGAAGAGGAAAACTGAGTCCAAGGTATATTGGGCCATATGAGATTGTTGAGAGGATTGGACCACTAGCTTACAGGTTGTCATTACCTGAAGAGCTCTCACGCATACATGATCTGTTTCACGTCTCTATGCTGAGGAGGTACAGATCAGACCCTAATCATATTGTGGCCCCAGTGGATGTTGAAGTGGCAGAAGATCTTACCTACACAGAAGTACCGGAACAGATTCTTGCTCGAGAAGAACGGCAACTGCGGAACCGCACCATACCCATGGTAAAGGTCAAATGGAGTAAGCATTCCGCTAACGAGTCAACATGGGAAGTCGAGGAGCACATGCGATCCCAGTATCCGCATCTCTTCACCGGTTCAGAGTGAATTTCGGGGACGAAATTCTTTTAAGGGGGTAGACTGTAACAGCCCGGGTAAAAATTTATATTTTTAGCGGACTGTAAAATGCTCGATACAGTAATTTATCATGTAAAAATAATCTTGGGAAGTATTTTATGGTAAACCGAGCATCAGATTTCGATTCCGAGTCTCGAACCATACTTCAGATATTTTACGGAATTTTCCGGAGTGGGTAAACCGTAAAAAGATGATTATACCCCTAGGTTAGTATTACTACAAAAAAACTAGAAAGGGCAAATAAGTCTTTTGCTATAAGAATATTTAATAATAATAATAATAATAATAATAATATAAAAAAATAATAATAATAATAAAATAATAATAACAAAAGAATAATAGCAATAATAAATAATAATAATCATAATAATCATAATACTAAAAAAAAAAAACTTTTGCTGGTTGGGTTTCTTTCCAGCTCATTTGATCGTGCATCACCATAATTACACTCACTGTGGCCAACATGCTCATCACTGCCTCTCTTCCTCACCTTTATTCATGTGTCGTTTCTTTTGTTTATTTTTATGGTTATATAAACCATTGATGTCTGCCAAACCACACACACAGTACCCATCCTCTACACTGCCTAGCCACCCATCTTTATTTTTCGTACAGTTCACCACCTTCATTTTCTTCTTCTCCTCCTTCTTCACCTCTCCACAACCGCTTGCACCCTTCTCACCGCCGACCACCACGCCACGAACGGCACCGGCGCGCAGCACCACCATCTTCTTCTTTTTTTCCTCCATAGCTCCACCGCCGTCCTAAAAGTTGCACCACCGGACCGAACCACCACCCACTGCCCCTGCAACACGCACCAACCGCCGCTGAACCACCCCCTTCACCGCGCCTGCAGCCGCGCACCGTCACCTCCTCCTTACTGCACCGCCTCGCTCGCAACCGCTACCGGCCACCGCTGCAAGCCTCCACGGCCGCACGAGCTGCAGTGACAAGCGAATCACGCCTCAGTAGCCGTCCTTCATTCCGCCGTTCAACGTGCCTGTAGCCGTCGTCCTCCACCGAGCAGTGCCGCGCTGTTCGTCCTCCACCTCGCGTCGCACAGCCGCGCGCAGCCCTGCACCGTCCGGTCTTGCTGCGTTCGTGGCGAGCTGAAACAGGTGAGTGAAGCAGGCTGAGTTTTGGGTTAGTAACCATTAGGTAATGGGCTAAACATTTGGATTTGGATAATATGATGGGCTGATGGGCTTAACTTAAAGGTGGAAGGATATAGCCTTGGGATGGGCTGAACGTTGGGCTTAGTGGACTGACATCATCTTTTCACATTACACACAAATTAAACTAACGGTAATTAGCAAGTAATAGCAAGAAAAAAAAAAAGAAGTAATAATAATAATAATAATAATAACATAAATAAATAGGTATACATTATTTACACTGAGAGCACAAAATAAATATGTAGTAAACTACAATATTAATGCTATGCATAAATATATATACACATGTGTATATATATATATATATATATATATATATATATATATATATAATCTATAAATATTCATTGGGTATAAATGACATAGTGATACTATAAACGAATTACGGAAAAAGACTATCATAAGCATATCATTTTGGTTGTGCATTTATGTGATTTTATGTTAATACATCTAGGTGAAGAGGACGCAAACGAGGGCTTGGAACCCGAGGGAGAAATTCACGAAGAATTTATCGGCCAAGGTGAGGATAAGTAAATATTTATATACTGCCCGTAGTACCAAGTTGCTGTTTGTTATTATCTGTGTGATATGTTTGAATAATTCCTTGTGGCTGTGAATGATTGTTGTGAGATGAATTTAATTGGAATTTGTTGCCGTTAATGTTGTTGAATTGATGCTACTATTAATGTTATTGGTATTAATAGAAATGTGGTAATAGTAGGTTATATCTATTGTTGATGGCTGGGTAATTGTGAGAGTAGAGTACCGAGGGTACTAGTTGAGAAAGCTGTTTTATCCAGACGAGCGGAGAGGCTGTGAGCCTGCTCGGGATAATGAGATAATGGTTGGTTGATAGATATTTAGTAACTAGTCGTGGGAAAAGAAAATAATAAAATGAAAACACTTAGACATCTAGTAAGTCACAGTTAAATGTTGGTACAGCCAGATGGTAGTCTTAGATTAAGGTGCTGGGGGAGAGTTAGTGGCTAGTGCCTGCTCCCTGTCTGTACCAAGTTATTGTTATTGTTTGGGCACTGGGGGAGAGTTAGTGGTTGGTCCTGCTCCCTGTCTGTGCCAGTTATTACGTGGAGGTACCGAGGAGGGGTCCAGGCGACGGCCACCATTTGACTAGTGATAGGGGCCCTGATAATAAAATTGGTATAGCGTGTCTAGGATCACAGAAGGTGTTATTTAGGGTTCGTGTGAACTTAAATTTATTTTTTGTTGGTGTGACTTGGATTATTTATGGTTGTTTGTATATGTATATTTTGCTTATGGATTTTACCCGGTGAGCACTTCGGACTCACCCCTCGCCTGCGTGACCTGGTCGCGTAGTTTGATTTTGCGTAGCTCAGGTACGTTCGAGGCAAGCTGTGGCGTACCCTCTGCCAGTCCCGGATCCATCCTGCGATGCATTGCTATTGTTGCTTTGTTGTATTGTAATAAGACTTCCGCTGCTTGCATTTTACTACTCATTTCTGATGCTTGTTATAATAATGTCTCTGTGCCGGGACAAGTACTGTTGATGTATGATGTACTGTTATTGTATTATTGTTGTTGGTTATGATAATTACCACTTTTGATACTGTGATAGTATATGGCCCTACGTGTTACTGTGTATAACGGTAAATACGGGTCGGGGCGTTTCAGTATATATTTTTTTTCCAATTAGTAATAGTTTCCCAAAACATAATCTTAATTATTTATCCAAGTATGTATATTTATATTTTTCTCAGAATACCAGAATTAAATTAACCATAATTTTATCAAAGTAAATACATAATTTTTTTCCAAAATTATATACCGGATTAATAAATAAATACATATATATATATTATTTCTTTTTTTTAACTGGACTGGGCCATGAACAGTAAGCCCAGGCCCAGCCCAGAACAACCCAACAGGTCAGCTTTCGGCCCAGGCACAGAGGCCCAGACCATAGCATGAGCCTCAGGCCCATGCCAAGCCCAGACCACGCCAGCCCAGACTTCAGCTGACCCGTTAAGGAAACGGGTCACCCACCCTCGGTGTCGGGTCTGCTCACCTTTTTGCAGCGGCGATCGACGACGACGTGGCGGGGCGGCGACGAGCAGGACGGCCGCGGCTTGGCGAGACAAGGGCGACGTCGCGGTATTGGCGGCTGCAGGTGGCGGTGCGAGGCGCGGCGGCAGCAAGGTGTGGAGGCGGATCCGCGGGTCGCATGGCGGGTCAACGGCGCGTGACGGCGGCTCCAGCGACAGAATCAAGCGGGGAAGGAGGGGTTGAGGTCGCGTCGGTGAGGGGAACTCGGTGGTGGCGGCGGTGGCACGAGAAGCGTCTGGGAACGCTTCGTGATGAACAGTGACAGAGGCGCCTGGGGGTGACGAACTGTTCACCCATTTTCCGGTTTTTCTTCTTTTTTTTCTTTATTTCTCTTTTCTTTTTTTTTCCTTCTTTTTTTCCTTTTTTCGAATTTCTTTTTTTTTTCCTCTCCCTCTCTATTTCTGTTTTTCTTTTTCTATATATATTTTTTTCCTGTTTTTTTATTTCTTTTCTTTTTCTCTCTTTTTTTTCTCTTCTCTTCTTCCTCTCCTTCTTCCTCTGCTTTCTTCTTTTTATAAACGGCAAAAATCATTGTGCATCACTGTACGTCTTGTGACTCTGTAATAATGCAGCTTGTCTGCATTACAGAGCGAGTCTGGTCCGGACCAGAAAATAACTGATACCCCCTTAGTTATTTTCCGGTGTGATTTTTCGAAAAATTCCGAAACCCGAAAAATACCAACTTAGGCCCGAAAAATCCACGGAAAAATCACGAGCGCGGGAAAACTCTCGGTTTCGAAAAACGACGCCTGATTTACCTTGAATTAATTACCCAAGATTAATTCAACAGTAAATCACGGTAAAAAGACTTTTACAGTCCCGGTAAAATCAAAAATTTTATCCGGGCTGTTACATACTGTTCATGGCCCAGTCCAGTTAAAAAAAAATATATATATATATATATATGTATTTATTAATTAATTTGGTATATATTTTGGAAAAAAAATTGTATATTTATTTTAAGAAAATTATGTTAATTTAATTCTGGTGTTGTGGAGAATATAAATATATATACTTTGATAAATAATTAAGTTATGTTTTGGAAAACTATTACTAATTGGAAAAAAATATAAATATCATGAAATTAATTTCTAGAAATTTAATATATGTATTATTTTCTCTGGAAAATTATGGTTGAGGAATTTATATATATATGTACTTTGAAAATTAAAGGTAATTATATTTTTTTGTTGAAAATATTATTATATATAGAAAAAGATAAATACTATATAAATATTTTCTGAAAATTATAAATAGGTTATTATTTTTCTGGAAAAAAATTATGGTGATTATATTTTGGGAAGTATAATTAATTTATGAAAATATTTTAAAAAGTTTTAATTAAAGTATGGTACCGAAATTATATTCGGATATACGTAAGGTATTATATTTTCGGTAAATGGAAATAATAACAAATATGTAACCGGGATGGGTATTTCACAGTTTTGGCATCATAGCATACCGATTATGTGCATTTATGTGTGTATATTGATTCGTTGTGTAGGTTCGGATATCGGGTAGTTTCCCGAGGAGCCGGCGTCGGACCGGTCATTGTTTCCGGAGTTGAGTAATCGGCCAAGGTGAGGATGGATTTCCTTCAATATGTGACTGTATTACTCGGTTATTATGTTTTGTTGAATATTGCTTTGCTGGATGTTGTATTTGTTGTGGTATGTTTATCCCATTGTCTTGATTGAGGTCGGGATGTTTATCCCATGTTGGTTTTTGGATGTTATCCTTGCGTCTTTCGGTTTAAGTAAAATGGATTAAATAATAAATTGTGATAAGGATGTCGTTCCTTGATTTTGGATAGGGATGTCTATCCCGGTATTTTGGTTAGGGATGTTGATCCTTGTGATTTGATTTTGTTGACGATAATATAATTTTCACGTGGTAAGTAGTGGTACGACTCGATGGTTTAAGACTGTTTCGTGGTGGCCTTGACCTGGGTTCTTGTGATAAGCATGTCTATGCTTGGGATGTCTATCCCGTGATTATTTTTGGGATGTCTATCCCTGGGTTCGTATTTTTGGGATGTCGATCCCTGGGTTCTCTGGATTTGGTCTGGCACCCGGAATGTGTTGATAACCAGGTCTGACCTCTAGCTTATCCGTGACGGGGCCCGGAAAAGATAAAATTGGAAATTTGGATTTTATTTGAGTCTTTTGGTCTTGGACCGATTTTGGGTCGAGTCTTGGTTTTGGTGTGTTTGGCTGTTTAGCCTGTGTTTGACTTGAGTAATTTATAGTTGCATATTGATTGTCTTTCCTTCGTTGGTGAGCATTTCGGACTCACCCCTCACCTGCGGGCTTTCATCCCGTAGGATGAGTTATTTGTTGTACAGGATTGGTGCATTCCAGACAGGCTGAGGCGTCATCCCTTGGACAGGACTTGGATCCATAGTTTGCATCTATGTCGCATACAGTGTTTAGTGAGTTGTTAAGTCTTCCGCTGTGCATTTTATTGATATTATTGGGCCATTGGGCCGGTTTTGTTATTTATGATGTTTCCTATTTTGGGCTGTTGGGCCCGGGTTTCAGTTGTGTATACTGTATGCTTGGGCTTATTTTGGTTGGGTTGTCACAGTTCCGGCACGTGTTTACTGTATACGGTAAATACGGGTCGGGGCGTTTCAAGGCCGACGACACCTGCAGGTTTGGTTGCATATTGTGATGCGGATTGGGCTGGTTGCTTGGATACCAGACGATCGACAACCGGTTACTGTGTTTTTCTTGGCAGTAATCTCATCTCCTGGACAGCCAAGAAGCAATCCACTGTTTCGCACAACAGTACCGAATCTGAATATCGGGCTCTTGCTAGTGTAGTTGCTGAGGTTACTTGGCAATGTCATCTTCTTACTGAATTACACCATCCATCTACACAGCCGGTTCCCATTCATTGTGACAACCTATCTGCCACGTTCTTAGCCAACAACCCGGTCCAACATCAACGCACAAAGCATCTGGAAATTGACCTCCATTTTATTCGTGAAAAGGTTCACAAAGGCTGCATTCAAGTTCTTCACATCGATGCCTCCAACCAGCTAGCAGATATTTTTACTAAATCGTTGTCTTCTTCTTCTTTCTAATTGTTAAAATCCAATTTGAGTTTAGTCAGCTCTCCTACCCTCAAATTGAGGGGGAGTAATAGGGATAAGGTCTAATTTAAGGAATAGATGTAGTTCTCATCTTTATCTTTATCTTGTATGATAGAACTCATATAACTAATCACTTGTACCTATCTATTAACATCAATATATACACATCAGGATAGTTAGGCAAGGCATCCGTGTGACAAGGGAAGAATAGTGGATGCTGCCTATGATTAAGTTTTCAGTGATTCTCTTGTGGTAGCTGTGAGCTGTGCCGTTAACATTGCCAGCTACTGGACCAACACAAAGACGAGCCTCATCCTAAAAGAAAAAGGAAAACAGAGAATGAGCCCGTTTTCGAAGTCAGCCCATTCCTCCCATCCATGACCCACTCTGCCACACTGGGTTCAACTGGGCTGGCTAGTGCATTTCCATTGACTTTCTATATTTCCGCTGTTTCACATTTGTTGGTAAAATAATCAGGTAAAGATTTCTCGATGCTCTAACGTTATACATATGACATAGTGGATGGGAAGCCGAAAAGTGGTTTCCCATTAGAATTTTTATCATGCAATTATAAAAATAAGATCCAATTGACAAAGTTAAGTGGCTTATCCAAGTGTTTCCACATCTCAAAGTTGTTTAGCATGCTATAATGATGTACCAATTAATAATTTTCTGAAATCATTTCAGCTAATGATTTGGTTGAATTATCTAAAATCATGTCACTTTTGATGTAGTGGGATATGACCTATCCATACAACGATATCATACTTAAATTGTCAAATATTTTCCTGCGAAACTTGTCAACATTTGCTCCAGTTTCTACCGTTTCTTAGTATTTTAAAAAACATTTGATCAGTTTGGCGAGTTAGTTTTCCATCCATGTAGAGACTGTCTTAATCACAATTGCATACTTTATTGTTTCTTTGTTCATGAATATCCATCCCAAGGTTCTAAGATTCGCACCCAGCAGGCGACAAGAATTCCTCAGCCGATTTGTTGTTGAAGTTTTATGCTTCCAAAGTGTTATGCAAACTATATGTATTACTATATACGAATTTGTCCTTTTATTGCAATTTTTTCTCAAAGAAAAAAAGTGCAACACCGCACATTTCCTCTCCGATTAAATATCTATTGAGAAAGCACATGAAAAAGAAATCTTTTTTTCTATGATTTTACGAGAATAATCAACTTTAATGTCAACGTCGAATCAGTTTTTATTTTGAAAATTAGACTCTATAATCAAGTATAGGTTATATTTTTTAGGGAATCAAGATATTGAGATTCCTTATCAATGTATGTTTTGCTTATTTGTCACTAACTGATCTAGTAAAAGGTAAAGACACTAAAAGAATCAAGATTTTCATGAAACCACGTAAGAAGGCATTAATCTGATAAAACTAATGTATTACTAATTTTAAGAAAATAATTCGTCCAACTAACCATTTAGTAATTAATTCTCAGAAAAAAAAAGAAAAATATTTTCCCATTAATGAGATAAACATGGCTATTAATAACTGGTTTTTCCTTTTAAAGCACACAGATGAAACGGAAAAAATTGAAGCCATATTTTTGTTGCTCTATTGCAATTTATATCAAATAAATGATCTTCTTGGTATTTTTTTATGTTGTGGTAATTTAACTTTTATTCTTTTACCATATAATCTTTTATTAAACAGACGTCTTTCAAATTTCATCCCCTGTGATATATATATATAAGTTTGCAACACGTGTATGTATGTTGTAAATTCTAATGCTCAAGGAACTCGAGTATCAAAACCATGCACTGGTTAGTTACCAGTTGAGCCTATCTAGTAATTGCTCAAGATTTGTCATAACCAGTCTTTTCAAAATTATTCACAGAATGGTAATTTGCAATTATGCTTTAAATTAATGATATATTCTTTCAAAATTTGTTTTATTAGCTTTAAGAAATACGATCCACCCCTATTTGTAGTGTAATTGTATCTCCCTTGAGTTTTATCAAAGGGTCATGGGTTGGATTCCAATAATGATATGGTGGTTAGGAATTATGGTAGTTATTAAGATTTTCCATGTAAAAAAAAAAAAAGAAATCTTAGCGAGTCTATAATAAGTAATAACCTTCACCTATCGTCTTTAATTTTAAAATCAATATGTAGACAACTTTTTTCTTTTTTTGAATCAGTATGTAGATAACTATTCGTATGCTTCATTTGATATGATATAATGAACTCTAGCGGGAATGATCCATCACTTTCTAGCTGGCATCACTAATTTTGGACCGGGCAACGAGGGTTTTTGTTTTATGATTCCAATAACTACCAGTGTTTCTGATGGCTCCAGTGGATAGACATTGATCGTCAAACTATGCCTATGTCTCTTAAATTAGCTATTCTCAACTACTTCTTGTGGTCTCACCGGCGTAGCTAATTGTTAAGTGCTGGACTTTTTGTGAGGAGAAGAAGTTTATTGATTGAATAGATATAACACCCAAGCTTCTTTGATAACTATGATGCTAGGATAAAACCTGGCAGAAAAGATAAATTTGGTGCTGCGGGACCATTTGTTAATCAACTGCAAAATCTGTGGCCTTCATTCCCGAATATACTCGCCAAAGAAACCAAAGCTTTATATATGCTCATACTAACTAGTTTTTCCATTTATGAATCGACATGTTTTGGAAGCATGCAATCATTATATATAATGAAAACTTGTACGTAATCTTATATGTATATGAAGGGTGTTCTTACTAAAAAATTTCTCCTATACAGTTAAAAAAAAATTAAATAATAAGCTGGATTAACAAAGAAAAAAAAGCCCGCTTTGCATGCGTATTTGTCAGAATGCAAATCCCATTAATCATGCAGAATGCAGCAATATTTTTCTAGTGCACATATGTTAGTTAGTTAAGGGTCAATGGCTCAACTCTTGATTTTTAATCGTAAAATTTGAAGAGAGTTATACAGTTAAGAGTCATTATCTAGTTGAGAAATATCGAGGAATTAGACAACTAAAAATGAGAAAGCCTCAATAATTAGAGGGGCCATGGCGGCCACAAACAAACAAGAATGAACCACCCTAACCAGTACGTAGACCCTACATTTTCACCAACGAGCAAAGCATGATAGGCATGAGACTGGAAAAAGACATTGCAATGTTTCTGTGTGTGTGTTCAGACATCAGGATTACCCCACACGGCCATGCGTACCGTCCATTAATTAGCTGAATTCTTTGAATCAGATCTGCTTCTATAACTTCTCTAATTTCCCACTTTTTTTCTCTAATTTGGTTTTCAAGAAGCAATCTAGTTTCTAGCGTGAGAGGGGAATAGAAGATCAAAACAAAAGTTAAGGTTGAAATTTATATTCTCCGTCGTAGCCGCTTGCTCATGATCAGAAGTATTAGCCTGATTGGTAAGGATCTGGGCGTCCCTTAAATAGACGAAAAGAAAAGAGATATAATTTCCATGAACGCTAAATATAATTTGTTTATCGTCCAAAATCCATGAGCATATAAAAATAACTACCTGGAGCCTAACAGTTTAGGACCACTTAGAAAAAAGAGCACTATGCATTATAAGATAAAAGTACCGGTAATGCATGACCTTTTTTTTTTTCTTGATTATAGTTAAAAGACGGCTGCATGACACAGGTTTAAATGCATGTATCTAAAGTAATACCACTATAAGTGTTTGTTGGGCTCGGTGGTTTGTCCTGGTCCTGGACTGGGGGAGCCTCCCCTCAATCTAAACTTTTATTTACCAAAAAAAAGAAAGTAATAACGCTACTCAATTTTGTATTATCGATCCATTATTCTTGCTGAACTAATATGTATCAAAATAAATTCGTACTAAAATATATAAAGGGTTTCAGCTTATCTTTTCAGGATAATTCATTTTTTAATCTAAACCTAATATATTTAGGGATTAATAAGACTAGAATTGTCAAATATTTTATTCCAATATGGCCACATGCTGCAAGTCTTCATATTCTAAAAGCCAAAGTGAAATTTGATATGTTAAATACTTTTGGCTGCGATTTGCTTTGAGAAAAGAAAATGATGTTGATGATTGAATAGCATTGTTTCGTAAACTCCAAACTGACTCACACCCAATTTTTTTTTCTTTTTTGACGAAATTATCAACTGGGGACGTAAAAATAATCACATCCTCTTCATTTCATCCGAATATCCGTTTCTTTATGATATATGATTTATCAATTATGATTATAGTGATCCACTTTCTTCTACAGATTATTTTCGGCTTACTTGTCTTCAGTCTAAATTGATTATTAGCCCAGTTACGCTTTCATGCTGTAAAGGAAAGTGACCCCCGACCTAACCACGGGCCATATGAATGGAGACACCGGGCTCCACCACTTTGACCAGAAGAGCCCATGTCATTGGGTGGCTGCGGCCACTCCAAGGCCTAAACCTCTGGAAAATGGGTTTTTAGGTTCACCTTTTTCCTTATAAAAATTCAGAATTTCTGATGGGGTTTATGTTTGCTTCTTTGACATTTCAATTGCCGTAGGTGGATAATCATCAAAGCCTTGCATGTCCTATTATAGGCAGAGCTTTAGGTCTTTTTGGTAGTTTTCCCATCTATTATTTTATGCCAGTTTCATGGAAATGACATGTCCACTACTATCCTTTTTCCTATTGCATATATCTTGTGTACAATTATGTCCATGACGTTCCGTGGTACTCAACCATGGGATCTCCGACAAAAAAAAAATCAGGGGATCTAGTTTGCATGTGATGCTTGAAAACCATGCGGCTGTTTCATGCTTGTGGGCGATTTTCATCTCTGCTACATATGCCCATTTTTAATGCATATTTATAATAACAGTTGTGGAACGTGATATCCAATAAGTTTAATCTCGGTTACATTTTCTTTCCTTAACATATTTATCGTCAAAACAAAGGATGCATGATTCCCTTAATAGTATGCATGGTGCAACAAATTGTACAAACGGTTATGGATCAATACCCAAACTGCAGGAAACATTGTAATATATACACGCATATTGTATTCTATATATCTTTGTGAATATAACATGATGGGAGAGAGGTTTTCGCACCATTCACATTATTCTATATGGTTGCGGAGCTTAGGTTAAATTTAGGGTTTTAAATCTGTAGCCGTTCTCTTTACTTTTCTTTTGTCTTCAATATGTCGACTTCTCCTTCTACACCTTCTACTTCCTCCACTCTTATGGGTTCTATGTCTGCCACATCCATCAATACTATCCCTTCAGTCTCTGATATTCAACGTGTAGTGAAAATCCAACTTGATCTCTCCAATTATCTCATGTGAAAAAGTATTTTTCTTAATGCTCTTAGAGCGCATCACCTCGAAGGGCATGTCACTGGTGATACTCCTTATCCTTCCCCTACTCTTTCTGACACTGCTGCTCCAAATCCATTGTATACTCAATGGTCACAAGCTGATAGCACTGAGATTACGTGGATTTATTCCACCATCTCTACTGATATTCTCTCCCATATCTATGACTCTGATGGCCTCCATTCTGCTAAAGATATTTGGGATTCTATCCATAGCTTGTATGTTGATAATGCCTCTGCTAACCAACACCAACTCAAGCTTTAATTCCAAAATCTGAAGAAGGCTACCCAATCGATGCACTTATATCTTACAGAGGCGAAAGGTCTTCGCGATTCATTGAAGGCTATCGGTTCTGATTCCGGTGAAGCTGCTCTTGTACTGCAAGTTCTTAATGGCCTCCCTGCCGAATATGATAGCATCGTCAATTTCGTCATGACAATGATTGTATTGTTGAATTCACTGATTCTAGTTTTTGTTTGAAGGATTCGAAGACACAAAAAATTCTTTTTCGCTCCGTTAGTGGTGGCCCTCTTTATCCAATTCATTCTACTGATGCCTTTGTTGGTTCCTCTCCTCGTCAACATGCTTTTACTGTCTCTTTGTCTTCCGCTCAACTTTGGCATCAACGTTTGGCGCATACCAATGTCAAAGTTTTATCTTTTTTATTTCAGAATAACCTTGTACCAGGAACTTACCGTACCAAGGATTTATCATTTTGCGAGGCCTGTGAACTAGGCAAACATCATAAATTTTCATTTTCATATTCATCTTCTCAATCTACTTTTGCTTTTCAATTGGTTCACAGCGATGTATGGCAATCTCTTGTTCCTTCCCATACTGGATATCGTTATTATGTGTTATTTTTAGATGACTATACTAAATTTTCTTGGATTTTTCCCATGAAGCACAAAAGTGAAGTATTTCAGCATGTCACCATTTTTGATGCTCTTGTTCGTAATCAGTTTCACACAACCATAAAAAATTTCCAATCTGATGGCGGTGGTGAGTATGTTAACCACTCTTTTCAAGAATATTTTCAGAAACATGGTATTTTACAACGCATATCATGTCCTCATACCCCCCAACAAAATGGCGCTGCTGAACGAAAACATCGCACTTCATCGATGTCATTCGGTCTCTTCTTTTTCAAGCAGGTTTATCGCCAAAATTTTGGGTTGAGGCCTTATGTTTTGCAGTCTATGTTATTAACCGTTTACCTATCTCACATTTACAATTTTCCATTCCATACACACTTTTGCATGGCACACCACCAACTTTTACTCACATTCGTACATTTGGATGTTTGTGTTTTCTTAATCTCTCTTCCACATCTCCCCACAAGCTCTCTCCTCGTACTAGTTCTTGCATATTCCTTGGTTTTTCAGAGGGTTATAAAGGCTATCGGTGCTTGGATCCTTCATCGGGTAAAGTTATTCTTTCACGTCATGTTAGCTTTCATGAAAATATTTTTCCAGCAAAAACACTTTCTCCTGCACCCTCGAACTCCCATCGTCCCCTACACGATCTTGGTCATTTTATTCATCCTGCCACCATCTTTCCACCATTATATCCTGCTCATTCTATTCCACCGTCTCCAAGTCCTCCCCCACCTTCAAGTCCTCCCCCACCTTCAAGTCCTTTCCCAATCTCTCCCATTTCCCCCCAACTATCTCCAACCACTCATCCACCCCTCCACCTCTTCTCAACCAACACCGCATGGTTACTAGAGCCAAACTTGGCATATCTAAACCTAGAGATATCCTTAACCTTACTGCTGAAACTGTCCCCCCTCCTGAACCCTCTACCTACACTGAAGCTAAACGTTATTCTGAATGGAGAGCTGCCATGAGTGATGAGTACAATGCTTTGCTACACAATCATACTTGGGATCTTGTCCCTTTACCCTCACACCACAATATAATTGGTTGTAAATGGATTTATCGCACCAAGCATAATGCAGATGGTTCTTTGGCTCGCTATAAAGCGCGCCTTGTTGCTCAAAGGTTCAGCCAACAACCCGGAATTGACTTCACTGAGACCTTCAGTCCGGTTGTCAAGCCTACTACTGTTCGCACAGTCCTTAGTCTTGCTACAACTTTTTCTTGGCCGGTCCGCCAACTTGATGTCAAGTATGCATTTTTGCATGGTACCATTTCTAAGGAGGTTTATATGAAGCAACCCCCTAGTTTTCTTCATCCTGATTATCCCAATCATGTCTGTCGTCTTCGACGGGCCCTCTACGGTCTCAAGCAAGCTCCTCGTGCTTGGTATCGTCGGTTTGTTGATTTTCTTCACACTCTTGGTTTCAGCTCCAGCAAGGCTGATTCTTCGATTTTTTTTTTCGTGATAAGAACATTCATTTGGTGCTCTTACTTTATGTGGACGATATTTTACTTACAGGGAATTCTTCAGTGGCAGTTCAACAACTTATTGACAAATTACAACTTGAATTTGCCATGACAGACCTTGGTCCTCTAAATTATTTCCTGGGTATTGAGGCCGCTCGCACTCCTTCTGGCCTGCATCTTTCTCAACGCAAGTACACCGCTGACTTACTACGTCGAGCTGGTATGGCTTCTTGCAAACCCGTCAAGACGCCCATCTCTCCGAAAATGACTTACGGCTAGTGATGGCACACTTCTTGATGATACCACTTTATATAGGAGTCTTGTCGGGGGTCTTCAACATCTTTCCTTCACTCGACCTGATATCTCCTATGTTGTGGGTATTGTGTCTCAATATATGCATGCTCCTCGTGAGCCTCATCTCTTGGCGGTTAAACGGATTTTGCGGTACTTACATGGCACGGCTGACTATGGCATCCTTTATCGTCCACAACCACACTTCTCTCTTACATCTTACACTGATGCTAATTGGGCTACCTACCTTGATACTCGGCGTTCTATCAGTGGGTATTGTTGCTTCTTAGGGATGCACCCTATTTCCTGGTCCTCTAAAAAGCAGTCTACCGTTTCCCGTTCAAGTGCTGAGGCTGAATATCGTGCTTTGGCTTCCATAGTGGCTAATGTTGTCTGGCTTCGTCCACTTCTTCCACTGTCTTTTGTGATAATCTGAGCACCACTTATATGGCTGTCAATCCAATTCACCATGCTCGCACGAAACATATTGACATCGATCTCCATTTTATCCGGGATCATGTTTCCTCTGGTGCTCTCTCGGTTCATCATATTCCTACTGACAAACAGATTGCTGATGTGTTCACTAAAGCTTTAGCTCATCCCAAATTTGCCTCATTTCGAACAACCTTGTGCATCTGTAAACTGCCTGCATAGGTTGAGGGGGAATATAAGGAAACATTATAATATATAGCAAGTATTTAATTCTGTACTTATAGGACACGCATATTGTATTCTATATATCTCTGTGAATATAACACGATGGGAGAGAGGTTTTCACACCATTCACATTATTCTATACACAGGTACGGCGTATAAGACAAATATTCAAGCTAATGATTTTAGCTATCCCGACCATCGTTTGATTTTTATTTTTTTTTTAAAAAAAAAGCCATTCCGACCAACATGATTACCATTGCCCCTCTATTCTTTTTCTTTTTTATTTCCAATGGAAGGTAAGCAAGCATAGCACTTTTTGGACATCGTTTCCAAAGAGGATGGGATGCATGCACTAATTTTATGGTACAATTATTAATGTATACTATCTCTAAAGAACGAGAGTAAAGTATGTTGGAGGAAAGATTGGTGTCATATTAAACTAAGCCTAATTATATTGAGTTTATGAGTCTTTTTATTATTGAGTTTTAAATTTCTAAGTCTAATTTAATTTAGGAGTTATATTTTGTTCATTAAATAAAAGTGTCTACAAATAAGCATATTAGAGTTTTATTATATGTGTAGTAAGATAGCATTTGTGAGAAACACACCAACGTAACGTGCCGCCTAGTTCATTGTATGTGAGGTTTTGAAAGTAAATAAAAGTTATTTGGTCTGAATGATTTTATTTTATACACCCATGTTTCACACAATATTTTAAGATTTAGTTTCGTTTGGAGATTGCAAATAAGTTTTAGAATTTAGATGTAAAAAAATTGATAAACGTTCCAAACTCCGGCTGCCAATTTTTATTTTTTTATATGCAAAGATTTTATTAATATTTTTACTTTTTTATTTAGCTATAACTTTCAATTTATTTTTAAATAAATAAATAAGAGCATCCTTTATTTTCATAAGCTATTAATCTTATATTAATAGACTGTTAATAAGAGCATTCATTATTGTCATTACCCGATCCAAATTTTATTTATTTTTTGAGAAAATGCTCTCCCTCAAAAATACTATTCATGTTTCCCAAACCTCTTTGGATCCTAGATCTAAATCTACTACTCACCATAATTTCTACTTCCATATTTTACGAATAGAAAACCTTTCTAATCTCTTCCTAACTCTCTTCCACTTCTCGGTTTAGTCTTTATCTTATGTTTGCATTATTTAGTGACTCCCTTCAACATCTCGCTTTACTCCTCATTTTATGTTTGTATTATTTAGTTACTTTCTGGTTTATCCGGCTTGTCGACTGTCATTATAGACCAACACGAGACCTTTTTAACATGCTTTGTCCTCATTCTCATGTTTTTGGTGAAAAATTCTCAAGAGGTCACTCATCCCAGAATTACTCCAAGCCAAGCACGTTTAACTTTATAGTTTTTATGGAATCAGCGCCGAAAAGGTAGGTTCAACTTGATGATATAATTAGTACCCATCAATCGATTTAAGCTATTCTCAATTGTACAGTCCTACAACCTCGACATCACTTTATTAAAGCTATTCTTAATTATACGGTCCCATACTTGTATAATTACGAAATAGCCCAACTATGCAGCTCTATGCGTTCACAGTCCTAGGATCTGTCCTATTTCGGTGTAGATTCGGTTCATTCATGTGCCCCTCCATCTAGAAGCCTGCCAAAAGTCGCTCCTTGTCCATGCTCATCCCGACACGGCGTATACTTCTCGTCCTCATCGACCTCGGGTGTCACATTCCCACCAGCTTCCGCTAGATTCGTCCCCGAACCCTGTACCGTACTGGGGAAGTTATGGAGCTCCGCAACAATAGTTTAGCCCAAGGTCATGTGCATTGACCTATACTCCAATTGTAAATTTTCTTTTGATATACTCTACTTAAAATCTGTAATTAACCATGTGCTTTCCAGATATGAACCATTTCGATTCGACTAGTTTTAGTTTAACATGTGAAGGGCATGCAATAAAAACAACATAAGAGCCCTCTTCTATTAAAGAACACAGTGTGACTTGGCTACGCCAATGATATATGATGTGGATTTAGCTGATCCACCGACCATTTTCATTAAAACAAATTTACATTTGATCATACATTTATGTGCATGTATCTGTACGTAGGTGCTGTACCATGTTTATGCTTTTTTTTTGTTTTTGAGGATTGTACAATGTTTATGCTTGAGTATGAACTCTCGCTTATTTTCGAGGCCGGTTGTAACTTAATTAGCACTCAAATAATGCCATAAAGGTCATTTCTCAGCGTAGGATAGCTCTTCCTTTTTGTGGATCAGGAGGAAAATTTAGTTCTAAATCATACTACATCAGGATCTGTATGTAATGGATACCCATATTTGCAAATAGCGTACCCATTAAGGAATTCCTGCATGCACAGTTGGTGCAATGTGCAGCGCGGTAAATGGAATTGCTGTGCCAATGGTAGGAAGGATTGTGTAGAAGTATTTTGTCTTATTCCCAACAGCTCCGTTTAGCTACATATATATTGGATTCTAACAATTTGCCATTAATTTCAATAACAGATGGTAGGCAATGCATTGAAACATTATGTCAAATACTGTTAGTTTACTATTTGAATTTTGCCCGTATTAGTTGTTTCTCAATGCCGAGAACAATTTTAAACCAATTATTAAGAGCAACATTTACTCACTTTCTCAAAAAATAAAAAAGATATATTCACAGTACAACCTTTTTTCAGACCCACCGTAGATATTGATTATGCTTTACAAAATGCTGAATCTCGTTGTAACTAATTTTACAACTGGCCGTACATATGCTATTCCAAAATTTGGTAATTGAATTTGGTTTTGTTTATTGGGGGTGGAACTATCACCTTTTGGGAGTATGAGTAACATTTCCATGCCTAATAGATGGCGATGTTAACAACAAAACATATATAAATGGCTATGTAAAAAATGATAATTTTATTGGTATCTGAACGAGCAAATGCGAGTGTAATATACCACATATTATGATATTAATGTCTCTGAAGGAGACAACAAAGAAAGGATAGCTTATTGATCTCGAACAATAAAACTTATTGTTTGGTAAGATATTAGAGTTTGATTCTTTTTTTTTTGGTCGAAAGAGTTTGATTCTTGCTCTATCATCAACTGAACCTTTCGTGGTTCTTTTCCGGGTCCACTGCATGCATACAATCCACGGGTATATAACGAGCTTAGCAAAATAACATGAAGAAAATTAAATGCATCTACTATTTCACCAATTGCTAGCTAGCCCCCTTCATGACATTTAGTCACCTCATTTTCTATTATTACTATTTTTCAACTTCAATAGTTTTTCACTTGGCATAAAAGATTACCATACCTTGTGGGATAATGTCTCAACTAGATGACTTGATAAAACATCTACAATACTAGGCCATTCTTCCCAAATATCTGCTGTACTTTGTGTTGTGTTCTTTCCTCGGTCACTCCTTCAGTGACTGAATTGTTCATTTTTTCCCACTCCTAATCAATGAGAACACACAATTAGCATTGAGAAAAAGAAATACCGGGCCACATTTTACAAAAGACTGAAAACTTAAACTTTTGTTCAACGAAATTTTAGAAATAGTTAGTTGAGATTGAAATTTTGGCAGGCTAGAGAAGTCATCACACGAAGCTCTTATGTCAATTACATCAACGCATAGACGACCATTTTCTTGATTGACGAAGCTCTATGACGAAAAAAAGTTATTTTTCTCTCGGCCAAACATTTGCCTTTTCCTTTAAGCTCTTATGTCAATTACATCAACGCATAGACGACCATTTTCTTGATTGATGAAGCTCTATGACGAAAAAAAGTTATTTTTCTCTCGGCCAAACATTTGCCTTTTCCTTTCTTATCGAAAATGAAAGTTCCATCTCTTCTTGAATGGAACGGTTACAGTGACCATCAAAAGAGCATGCAAATAATTAAATCCAATAATCAACACTGTGTTTTTTCGCAAAGCAATATCATTAGTTGCGTATACGACAACCACTTATATCTTCAAACATGTCACTTATCTTATTGCCTAGATTTTTTGAGGGGGACAATTCTTCAACCTCAACAAATGATCCAAGATCTTTCCTTCTCCTCGAAAAAAATACAATCGCCATCAAGCTGCATAAACGGAAATTTAGTTGATTACAATTGTCTTATAGTAACATTTTGCTTGTGTACAGCCACGCATGCTCCGGGATAATGAATTCTCAAATTCCATAATGCAAATTAATTGCAGGGGAATTAAATCTGCCAACCTATTCTAAATAATTCTCTAGAACATTTTTGAGATGGTGAGAATCCACGCATTGGCAATTGCACCAAATCAAGGATCCAAAATTTCATCAACACATCACAGATGAATGAACATGCATGCCTTGTTTTGTACTACCTACATTATCAAACGGCACACGGGAACAAGAAAAGCAAATCAAAGACCAAAAAAGAAACAAAACAGAACAGAACAGGAGCACTTATGATAGTCTAATACCGTAAAGTATGAAAAAGCAAAAGGAGTAGTTGGTTGGGTGGGTGGGCAAGATCAAGGCCAGCCCTGTTCCATTGAGACATCAAAACAATGGCCTCTCTTGTCCTCTTTTTTTGTGGTAGTCAGTTAGGGGGATGGCAGTTTCCAATTAAAACACGGCTTTTTTTTTTTTTGATTTTTAAAGTCTTAACTTTATATTATACCGGATATTAACTACAAGGTACCCACCTTTTTAGTTTATACAGTTACGCTAAAGTATCATAAAACTAATCCATGTCACATCCCACCTAACGTATTCAAAACTTTTGTCCCTGGAAGAAAGAATAAAGTCGATAAACCCTTCACGTAGTGGACCACTATACAAAAATATCTTTACGGTATTGATGTTCATATAATTGTATCTACGTTTGCTGCCTTTACTAATCAGCAAATGAAATTAAAACAAACAACAAACAATTTGGGCACGAATATCTAATCACCATACTGATTCTATTTGAGTGAAATTGTTTGGGTAGAAAAATGTTTGATAAACAGATAACTTGAAACAAACTATATTTTGTCTCTCTTCTCCACAATATTAGCTTTAATAACTTTCTTTTGAGATTGAAAGTGTTAAAACAACCTAGTTTCTAGAAAACAGTACTATTCAATAGATTATTTGTTCAAGAAAATGTATTTATTTTTTCTCACTCTATCAATTAGTATTAAAGATATATGTGAAAGATTAATTATGAGCTCTTCCTCTCGAAAAAAAAAACTATATATCAACTGCAAATCAATTGAATCAATATCCGCAACACAATGTGTAGTTCGAGTAAGGCAATAATAGAATGACGAGAAATTCTATGGTATCCTATAAGTTATATCAATTTCCATTTTTAATAGCCAACTCATCTAAAATAGCCATGTCATTTTATTTTAAAGGAAAAAAATCTTTTTTCTTTTACTAGATTTAAAAATAGATTCTGCTGGTTGTTTAATAAAAATTTCCTTTAAAAAAAAATCTTTACTTTTTTCTTCTACCTATTTTTCCTTGGGCGCCAGCCTTTCCTCTCCGATTGTCCAAGATTAATTAGTAGCAGGGCAATCCAAGATTCATTACTCTTCTCAAATTAAAGAATAACAATATGGAAAACTAACATTTTTGTCGATCCAGAAGAAGAAAACAAACCGAAACTCCACATATCCGATTGAAATTTACAATCTATCAGACACAAACAAAAATACAACTCTATATATAGAAACAATGTTATACTTACACATTCTCAAACATGTACTCAATTTTAGACCCGCCTATTGGAAACATGATCAACATTCAATTCATAGAAATGGGGGTTCTATTTCTACTAGTAGTAACTCTTTTTTTCCCCAACAAACAAACGGCTCTCTCTTCTTTAGTTCTGATTATTCCCGACTTCCCTCGTTTCAACAATACCTGTCATCAGATGCATGAAAACTAGAGAGTCCATTGAGAGACACAGAGACAAGCCAAAGGTGGGGGGAAAAGTACAATGGATGCATACGGGCTTACGTTAGGCGGGAATCATGGGATCATCCTCTTTACCGAATCCCCAGGCAAACCCCACACAAAGTGATGCTGTCTTTTTCCTCCTACTGAAACAAAACAAACAACTGGTGCTAGGCCTAGTACTAGTAGTGTTTATTTTATTTTGAAAAGACAGAAAACCAAATAGAAAAATAAATAAAACCAAGAAACAAAAAAATTAATGCGTTATAGCTGGCAAAGTGTACCATGACGTGGACTTCCCTTCTCCTTATCCATTGACGGTTTAAAAGGAGACAGCAACCTGATTACCATCATTGAACCCATAAAATAATACTATATATAACATAAAGAAAAAGTATATGCACATTACTTATTTTTTTGGATTACCAACTGAACCGAACTTAGCTACCAGCGAATAAAGATGTAAACGAGACACTAAAATCACATCTAAAATATCAATTTTATGTTTATACAGTAGCCATGTCATAAAGTGTCGGTTTAGGAATTACAGATAACATTCTCACACTATTAAGTAGTTATTTAAAGGTGAGTTAATAGATATTTTAAAAAGTTAGAACGCTTGTTAAACTTTGGAAATTAACTATTATAATTGAATAAATCACTTTAAGGGATATAATATAATTAAGAGAGAAATTAATGAAAATAAATATAAGATGTCTGAAAAAATTAAGAATGTATAAATAATAATACAGCATTGAATAATTTGCTGGAGATGGAAAATTTAGAAAATATATGTATATATATATTTATAAAATACAATATTTACCGGTCGAAATAAATTATTTATTTTAATAAAAAAGCAATTTGAAGATATAGGATGAAATGAATATTTAACTTTTTTCTCAAATAATTTAACTAAGAACGAGACAACTTTACCGAATGGCTGTAGGACCTCATATCATGAAGCTGAGACGAAGAAAGAATACATAGTCTTATAGCTAACAAACTTACTTATTTTCTAATTGTTGCTCATCATCAAAAAAAAAATTACAAATGTCTTACGGCGAGTGCATGTTGTATAGTGAAATTACAAGGCATTATAACAGAATTAACTGGCGATACTATAATATATATTTCGTTACCAATACCATAGCGGTCTTAGAATTGTTTGTTGTATTGTATGTGATATTGTGGTCTCCCTAATTGTCAACTGTTTGGGCTCAACTTAAAACTAATAAATGCCACAAAATTTCAAGCCGAGCAAGAAAAATAAGTTACCCACAGCCACAAGGGTTGCCACATTCAATTACAAAAATAATCGCTGTCAAAAATATCCAATTTTTAGACAAAAACAAAATATCCAATTGAGACGCGAGGAAAACGACAAACGTTTATGTGGGTCCCCGAGTTATGCATTACAAACCAGCTTCATGACGTGGAGAAACAATGCAGGGGAGGGACAAACGGACACGATCCAAAAAGAGACGCGTGTGTCTGAGGTTCAACTATCAATTCCCTTGATGACGTGGCACCTCCTTCTGTTCACCATGTGTTTCTTTGTTATTTGTTTACTCTTTTTTGTTTTTCTCACTACAACTGTCACGTTTGTCCGTTACTGAACGCGGTGCACAATACCGCTTGTTTTGCACGTGACTCAAATTGGTGAATTGGACGATCCAATTCGGGCCACTCGTGTCGTCTTTACCCCGTCGTAGAATATTAATGGATAAAAATACAATGGAACGGACACGGTTTATTCTATTTCTTCTAAAATTTGAAAGTTATAATATATCTCATAAAAAAAAAAATTGGAAATTTATAATCCAATTTCGGATTCAGTCCACAAGGTTCACAGAATCGTTTTTGCAGATGCTAGGCAAAAAAAATTGCAGGAGAAAGGTTTATCCAGGATTTACCTAAACTATTCTCTACTATCCTTTTTTTTTTTTTCAAGGAATGATACAGTTCTGATCCTGAATCATTTTAAGGATGCCTAGTCATTTGCAACATTTTTTTTGGTCAATAGTAAATTGCATAATGTAGGCACTTTTTTTTTTTGTCCCACATAATGTAGGCACTTACAATTCGTGCACCAAACCACATAGAATTTCCATCCTAGAAGGCGCACGCTCATAATTACTGTTTTTTCCAGTTGCTGTTCTTTTCTGTTTTCTTCTTGTTATTCTTTACTGCACAAGATTGGTGGTTAACCGGACCCCCATAGCTTTAGTAGCGATTAAAATCATTGGAAGCCTGGAGCTAGGATCGCAGATGAGCCAGGCTGAGTTGTGCTCAGACTCGTATAAATTTAGCTTGGTTCAAATTCGATTCATATTTCTTTTGAGTCACTTATTAAGATTAAGATTTTTATGAACGTAAGGCCAGCTTATTTAGTAAGTTTTATTAAGCTATAAATAAACAGAATTATCAATTATTGGTTAGATTTTTTACAAATTCATGTATCTCTTAATGTATAATATTTGTATTTTTATTTTTGACAAGCATAATATTCTCTTTTTTCTCTTCTATATTTAATTTTTCAACATAGTGATTTAAGCTTCAGCAAGCTCGACTTTGACTTATTTAGTTTCAAGTTTTTTTTACAAGCTCAAGTTGACTCACTAGGAAAATTAAAGCTCAAGCTTGAACGAACAATTATCAAACGGCTCATTTACAACCCTATGTGGAACAAATATTTGATTGACTCATTACACTGGTGCAAAATTTCTGTTAGCAAGCAACCGTAATAATATCAATGCAACAAAATGGAATACAAAATCATCCAGCATATACAAGCATGAACAAGGTCTGTTCTCCCAAAAAGAAAAAAATACAAACATGAATAGGATAGACATTCTTTTTTCAAGAAATACAGCGGAATTACAAGAAAAAAGATTGTTACACATAACCGTAATTTTCGTTATTGGTGTGCAAAGCCAAAGCCAAATACTCAAACTTGTTTTATTATGTGTAGAAAAGAAAAGGAAACGGAAAGTCCTTTTGGAAACTACATGGGCAAGCAAAATGATGAGAACGGATGTAGGAAGGGGAGGGAAGCGACAGAAATGGTAGTGACATTGAATATTTTTTATTTAGATAAGTTCATTAATTAAAAGAAAAGACAGACTGAAAAGATAATATTTATAAAGTGACGCATATATCTATATGAGGTCTGTGGAGATAAATTAAGTACGACTTTACGACACTACTCTTAATCTAAATTAGCTTTTCTTTTAATGAAGATTATTATAATATTGAGATTTGATTTTCAAATTTGCATAGGTTGGTTGTTTGATGACAAAACATAATTGAATTATGCTTAACTGCATGAAAAATTTAGCAATGAATTCCCAAAGTCCTAGGTATTTTTATTATTAATTTTTTTGAAGTATTTTAAGTGTTTATTTTTTGCTTATTATTTTTTATTAGTCAGCTTCAGGCTGGTGCCAGATTCTGGCTAGATATAATAATTTTTAATAACTTGAATATTTGTGTAGTGCAATCTAGAGGACAATACAGGTAATTTTTTCACAACTTATTTATTACCTTATAGTAGTAATTTTTGTAATGTAGAGATATTCATTCATTGTCTCAATATGATATCCATTTAAACGTATATATTTAAAACTCAATAAATTTCTTTGAGACTTTGAAGAGAATAAAGTATTTTTAATGATTATTTTTGTTCTTTTCGGTAGTAAAATTTGAGCTCTTCCGAAACCTTCAATTGTTTTTGTACTACCAGAAATAAAGAAAAGGTTTTCATCTAGTGAATTATACTTTTGTGCTAACTATAATGCTTTAATATTAAATATAATAAAAAAGGTTGTAAAAAATGACTATATAAACCTAAAAATCCTAGAAAAAAAATATATCATTCTCTCCCACATTAAGCTTTCAGAGTCTAAAAAGTTTAATACATTATTTTAATTACCAAAAGCATGCTCATTTTCTTTCTAAGATCATTGATTAAGTCAGAATGGTTTAGGATACCATCATCCATCACCAATAGGGTATATCCCCCAAATCAGTAACCTGTGGTACAAAATGAAGGGCCGAGTAAGGGGTTCAAACATATGTTCTAAGATGCAGCAAAAAGTTGATCATCTTCAAGCCACATGATTAAAATGATTTCCATCTGGGTTGAAAAGATAAATCCATTGTTGATTACGGTAGATACCCGAAATCAAGAGAACAGGAAATAATTGGAAAACTGCTAAAATTGGGAGCGATGCCCGCCAAGCACTGGCGGTCATCTCGCGATGTCCACCAAGCACTGGCGGTCATCTCACGATGTCCGCCAAGTGTTGGCGGTCATCCTTCCAAGCCTGCCAGGTGTTGGCGGTCATGTCGCACCTGTTTCCAAAATAATTCTGTCCTTCCCGGTTTTGATCCTCATAATTCCGGTCCTGCTTGATTTCCACGCCCTTCCTAATATGTTTTCTGCATGTTTTAAGCTCCAGAAACACTCCTAACTTGTAGCCTACCCTCACCCTTCTTCCTAATTTGGTTTTCCTCCTCCTCACTCCACTCTATATTCCATAAACATAAAAACACAATATGAAAATAATTTAATCCGAATTTCTGGACGAAATTCAGACTAAAGGACCTCTAAGCTCAGTGTTTTTGTCGGGCCTTTATGAGAGTATCCGGTTCATGTAATTGGCAATCAAAAGCACAAAAATACAACATGTATGCGCAGCGGAAATACCGGATACACATGGAGGATCCATGTGAAGGGAACTAAACCGAATAACAATTTTCATACCTGTAACGGTTGAGGTCTTTCACCCAACTGTAGAACCGAATCAGCTAGAGCCAGACAAAAGCCTCGCCCCTCTACGGTATCCACACGAACCGCTGTAACCGGTAGAAGAACGTCTCACGATCTTCAACCCGAGCTCTCCCGAACTGGTGTGCTAGCAACAGAAAACGGGAGCTGTGTGGTGTTTAGTTTCTTCTTTCTTTCTCAAAGAATGAAGTGGATGGTATGTGTTTTTCCTCTCAATTTTCAGACCTCTCAAGACACTCTCAAGACTCTGAAAACTCTCTAAGACAAGTGAGGAAGAGGCTCAAGAGTAATCTGATTACTCTCCACACAAATGCATAATGGAGGGGAGCTAATGGCCAACAAGGTGGACCATTAGACAATATGATTGTGTCTCCACACAAAACATGTCTCCACTAATCCATTATCACACAACTCATCACAGCACTAGTTTGGTTAAATTATTCTGACAATAATTGAACCAAACCAGCCCAAAACGACCATGGTCCAACCACGGTCCAACCGCGGTCCAACCACACCTTGGTTCAACCATGGTTCAACCATGGTTCAACCACCTGCTCGAATCAACGGCTGTATGTGTGTGACCCTGTAGGCACTTGTACGTTCGGCAATAATCGTAAAATCTCATTTTACAATTATAAGCAAAGAGCGGCGTCTAGCAACACATCATTGCCACCCGAACGACAAGATCAATACTGATTCCACGTGCCTCGGAACATGTCATCGTCCCTTCGTCCCATTATCAAGATTAAACACGAGACATGGAATATGTCAATCTCGTATATGTTTAATCTCGGTTTCTTGATCCTCGAGTTAACCGGTAAAACGGATACCAATGATATCATATATCATTATCCGAGCATGGCCATGCATTTACGGTTCAACTCTATCAAGAAACACTCCGATAATATACCCGTTATATGGGTTGGACGAATCCCCTCTGGATCATACAAAACCCACTACACACTCATCATACACCCAATGATTACCCTTACGTCTATCCAGTTACGGATGACCAGGAATAATATCAAAGCATATGACTCACATGTTGGGAACCTTGATGATCACAGGTCTAAGGACAATACATTATAAGAACTGCTATCGACAAAACATATAACGTTCCATGTAGCGTTCTTATGTGGGTCGGTCCAGTCCACAAGTTCTCCAACTTGTACCCGTATGTTGAATTCATATCACATATAAACTCTCAACATACGCTAGTCTTAATTTATTATTACAACACTTCCATAATAATAATCGACTAAGGACAATTTAAGGAATATAAAATATTCTAGGGTTATAAGTATGTGCAAACGTTTATCTCATAAACGATACTTATTGGAATAACCTTAATGTGTATACATGACTACAAATAATCATCCATGATTGGCTTTTGGGCATATTACACTAACAATCTCCCACTTTCACTAAAGACAATCATCCATATATCTCATACATATGGATCTAGCATGACCATCATGCTTCCGCTGCGTGAGAAGATTAGACAATAGATCTCTTACTTTGTTCCCAAAAGGAACTATACACAGCCTCAGTTGTAGAGTCGGCTACTGTCTCTTGCTTGGAACTCCTTCAGCATACAGTACCTTGCTTGGAACTCTTCCAGCACACATTACCACTTCCAAGACAAAACACCTATCCTAAGTGCGATCTAGAATCACCCTTATCGGTTTGGAAGCTAGCATCTGTGTAACCCTTTACACAAGTTCATCAACGCTTCCGTAAACCAGGAATGCATCCTTAGTGCTTCTCAAGTACTTAGGATGTTCTTAACTGCAGTCCAGTGACACTCACCGGGATCAGCTTGGTATCTGCTTGTGACACTCAAAGCATAAGCGACATCCGGCCGAGTACATAACATGGCATACATGATAGATCCTATTGCCGAAGCATAAGGAATCTTACTCATCCGCTCTCTCCTTAGATGTACTAGGACAATGATTCTTTGGGAGAGATATGCCATGTGACAAGGGCAAGAACCCTTTCTTGGAATCTTGCATGCTAAACCTCTTTAGCACCTTGTCAATACGTTCTCTGACTTAGCCCGAGAAGCCTTTTGGATCTATCTCTATAGATCTTTATACCTAACACATAGGCAGCTTCTCCTAAGTCCTTCATCGAGAAATTCTTTCCTAACCAAGTCTTTACGGACTGTAGTGTCGGAATGTCATTCCCAATGAGCAAGATGTCGTCAACATACAACAATAAGAAAACAATGGTGCTCCCACTAACCTTCTTGTAAACACATGATTCATCTTCGTTCTTGATGAAACCAAACTCTTTCATTACATCATTAAAACGAAGATTCCAACTCCTAGAAGCTTGCTTCAATCCATAAATGGATCTCTGCAACTTGCATACCATATTGGCATTCTCTGGATTGACAAAACCTTCAGACTGTATCATGTACACATCCTCTAAAAGATTCCCGTTAAGGAAGGCGGTTTTGACATCCATTGGCCATATCTCATAATCATAGTATGTCGCTATAGCCAATAGAATCCGGATGGATTTAACCATGGAAACCGGTGAGAAAGTTTCATCATAGTCAATACCATGAACTTGCTTGAAACCTTTCGCAACCAATCGCCCTTTATAGGTAATCACATTACCATCCATGTCGGTCTTTCTCTTAAAGACCCATTTGCACCCAATGGGTTTTACCCCTTCGGGTGGATCAACCAAGGTCCATACTTTGTTTTCGTACATGGATTCCATTTCCGAATTCATGGCCTCTTGCCACCTCTCAGAGTCCGGACCCGTAATGGCCTGCTGATAGGAAGTGGGCTCATCCTCATCTATGAGCATCACGTCTCCAGCATGAGTCATGAGAAATCCATATCTCTCAGGCTCATACCGAGTCCTATCCGACCTACGCGGTCCATGTGTTACAGGCACAGGAATCTCATCCATAACTTCTTGTGGTTCCTGCCCTTGTTCCATCTCAGCCTCTATCTCTCGAACTTCTTCGAGTTCTACTTTCCTCCCACTGATTCTTCTAAAAATAAATTCCCTTTCTAGAAAAATAGCAGTCCGAGCCACAAACACTTTGTGCTCTAAAGGATTATAGAAATAATACCCTTTCGTTTCCTTAGGGTATCCTACAAAGAGGCACTTGTCGGATTTATGGCCGAGTTTATCCGAAGATTCACATCTTACGTAAGCCTCACAACCCCAAATTCTCATAAAAGACAAATTGGGACACTTCCCAGTCCATATCTCATATGGTGTCTTTTCGACGGATTTAGATGGAATACGGTTTAGTGTAAAAGCTGCACTCAATATGCATGTCCCCAAAACGAAGAAGGAAGGTCAGCTTGACTCATCATCGAACGAACCATGTCCAACAAGGTTCTATTCCTCCTTTCGGATACACCATTCCATTGAGGCATACCCGGCGGAGTGAGCTGTGGTACTATACCACACTCCTTTAGATGATCAAGGAATTCCCGGTCTAAGTACTCACCTCCTCGATCCGATCGAAGTATCTTAATACTTTTACCGAGTTGATTCTGTACTTCATTCTTGAATTCTTTGAACTTTTCAAAGGATTCTGACTTGTGACTCATTAGATACACATAGCCATATCTACTGAAATCGTCAGTAAATGTAATGAAGTATGAAAAACCACCTTTAGCCTGTGTGGACATAGGTCCGCATACATCACTATATATAAGACCTAATAAGTCCGATGCTCTCTCACCCTTACCGGTAAAAGGAGCCTTCGTCATTTTGCCTAACAAACACGACTCACACGTCTCAAATGATTCATAATCAAATGAGTCTAAAAGTCCATCTTTATGGAGTTTAGATATACGAGTCTCGTTTATATGGCCTAAACGACAATGCCAAAGGTACGTTTTATTGGAATCATTCGTTCTAACCTTCTTCGTGTTAACGTTATAGAATGCGGTTTCTAGGTTTAGAACATACAAACCATTGCTCAAATATGCACCACCATAATATACATCATTGAAATAAATAGAACAACAATTGTCCTTTATTACAAATGAAAATCCTTTCTTGTCAAGACAAGATACAGAAATCAGATTCCTGCTAATGGTTGGTACATAATAGCAATCGTCTAGTTGTAAAACTAAACCACTCGGTAAGGATAGATAGTAAGTTCCTACGGCTAATGCAGCAACTCTTGCTCCATTTCCCACACGTAGGTCTATCTCACCCTTAGCCAATCTCCTACTCTTTCTTAGTTCCTGCACATTTACACAAATGTGAGAACCACATCCGGTATCTAATACCCATGATGCAGAGATAGAGATATTCGCTTCTA